>JAEMOT010001647.1:33398-149669 GCA_019297695.1 Apostasia ramifera | reverse complement strand
CCAAAATTAAGGGTAAATTTTATAAAACTGTAATAAGACCAGCGATGATATATGGTGCTGAATGCTGGCCTGCAAAGAAGAAACATACAAATAAAATAAATGTTGCAGAAATGAGAATGTTAAGATGGATGTGTGGATATACACGAAAGGATAGAATGAGAAATGAGTATATCCGAAAGAAAGTTGGTGTTGCACCAATTGAGGATAAACTTAGAGAAAGTCGGCTTCGATGGTTTGGACATCTAAATCGTAGGCCAATTGAAGCTCCAGTTAGAAAAATTGAGTTATTGGATTTTGCCCATGTACAAAGAGGAAGAGGGAGACCAAAGAAGACATGGCAAGAAACTATAAGGAGTGATCTTAATTACTTAAACTTAGATAAGAATTTGGTAACTGATAGAGCGCAATGGAAACAAAGGATTCATGTAGCCGACCCCACCTAGTGGGATTAAGGCTTGGTTGTTGTTGTTGTTGTATAGTTATTTGCAAGTGAAAATAATTTAATCATTTTTTATGTTAACCGGATGTATCAAACAGTATATAGAATGTTGGTAGGTGTATACTTACAGAAAAGTAGAATAGCAAGTGGGTAGTGGGCCAATAGAAGAACGATTAATTTTACTAATTAGTCCAGCCATGTCCTGATAAAACAGATAACAAAATTAAGCAGATATTCTAATGCACATGTAAAATCATGCATTAGTAGCTATAGTTGGCGGTATACAATGAATTTTAATGTCCACAAGACTGTCCAGAGTCTTTTCAACTTAGAAACTTGATATAGACCTATAAATGAATATTGAGATGCGTGAGCCTCTAGGAAGTGCTCAAGTCATGTAGTTCTCTAAAGCTAAAGTGGACACCTATACATTTAGATCATGAGATGTTACATTAACAATCGGATGCAAGTGGGTATATAATGTCAAGCCATCCCCTAATGGCTCAATGGATCACTTAAAAGCTAGACTTGTGGCAAAAGATTACACTTATAGCAAAAAGCTACACTCAGATATGACATTGATTACGTAGATACATTCTCTCCATTGGTTATTTCAAGGCCTACCTGCCATGCCTAGGAAAAAGGTTATCTCCACTTTTGTGAACATTCTTATATGGACAACTTGTCTTTTTTCCTTTCTATAAAAAACTTGTTGGCATTTCACTAACCTTTACTTTATGGTAGCACACCTTGAGCCTTGAGGTGAAATTGTGGGTGTTTTTATTTTGGTAGTTGCCATCCTATTCGCGCATACATAGGATTATGTTTAAAATACTACATTTCAATCATTCCAAGATTTATTTTATTTGCTCCCAGGCTTGTCCATTTAAAAATATCATTTGGCTTAATCAAACTGTCTTTATCTAGCATGCCTTCCATATTTATATTTTACATTTTAAAAGAAAGTAATAGAGTGAATTTTATATTATTTTAATCTTATTTGTCCCGATGGCCCAATGCTTGCCTTTCTCTTTCTGTCATTGCTAAGAACAAAATGTCAGTTACTGTTTTGCTATCAACATATTCACTAGAATTGTGACATCTAAACTTTTTTGCACTAAAGATTTGACGACACTACTTGTATGAGGTAAAGTATGAAGTGTACACAGATCACCAGAGTTTAAAATATATCTTCACTTAGAATGAGTTGAATCTGAGATAAAAGCATTGGTTTGAATTGATTAAAAATTATAACCTGAAAATTATGTATACATTAGGTAGGGCTAATGTAGTAGCTGATGCCTTAAGTAGAAAAACTAATTTGAATATGATAGCATTACAAAAAGACGAACAATTAATAGTACTTGACATAAAACAATTGTCTCTAGACAGAATTAAAGGTGAAACATATTTTTGAGTCAATTAACAGTTAAACCTAAATAGCTTTAACTTGTAATGGAAGGTCAGAATAAAAATCCGTTTATTCAAAACATTATCAAGAAAGTTGAAGAAAGAAAACAGAATGATTTCAACATCGATAATAAAGGATTATTGAAATACAAAAACAGACTTTGTATACCAAACATTAATGATCTCAAGCATGTGCTATTACAAGAAGCTCATAGGGCAAAATATACTATTCATCCAGGCATAAATAAATGTATCATGATTTGAAATAAATGGTATAGTGGCATGGTATGAAAAAAGATGTGACTGAAACTGTCAGTAAATGTATATCATGTCAACATATTAAAGGTGAACATCAGCAACGTTCAGGTCTACTTCAACCATTGCCTATTCCTATGCGGAAATAGGAAGAAGTGGCTAAAGATTTTGTAGTTGGATTGCCAAGGTCACAAAAAGAATATGACATTATTTGGGTGAATATTGATAGATTAACTAAATCAGCTCATTTCTTGCAAATAAAAGCTACTAATTCTACTAATAAATTAACTAAAGTCTATGTGAATTAGATTGTAAGATTGCATGGAATACCATCTACTATTGTATCAGATCGATATCCAAAGTTTTACTTTTCAATTTTGGTAAAAAGTACATCAAGCACTTGGTACTAAATTGAAATTCAGTACAATATTTCATCCTCAGACTGATGGTCAGACAAAAAGAACCATTCAAACACTTAAGAATCTACTACGATTATGTGTGTTAGATTTTAGAGGAAGTTAGGAAGCAAATATTCTATTAATAAAATTTGCCTATAATAATAGTTATCAATCTAGCATTAGGATAACACTTTATGAAGTTTTATATGAAAGAAAATGTCAATCATCATTATGCTGGTATGAAGGAGAAAGTCGAGCTATTTTGGGGCCACAATTAGTTGATGAAATTATTGAAAAGATAAAAATTATACGAGAAAAACTACTCACAGTTCAAGATAGACAGAAAAAGTATTATGATACTCGATATAAAAAAATAGAATCTGAAGTAGGAGATTGAGTATTCTTAAAGTTAGCCCAATGAAAAGTGTAGTGCAGTTTGGAAAAGTTAGTAAATTAAAGCCTCGTTATATTGGACCTTTTTCAATTATAGAAACAGTTAAGGCTGTAGCTTACCAACTCACATAACAATCTGAATTGAAAGGAATACATGATGTATTTCATATACTAATGTTGAAAAAATATGCACAAATCTATCTCAAATAGTTCAGTTTGAATCAAAGAGATAAAAATAAAGTCAAATTTGAGCTATAAAGAAAAACCAATTAGAATCTTAGCAAAGGGTGTCAGACGATTAAGGAATAAGGAGATTCCTATGATAAAAGTTTTATGAAGCAATCAGACTGAGAAAGAAGCAACCTGGGAATTTGAAGATGAAATAAAGAAGTTTTATCCAAATCTTTTTATATAATTTTGAGGACAAAATTCTTCAAAGGTGGAAAGAATTACGACGTCCAGTTTTTTTTTTTTAATTTAATGTGTAAAATAAAATTTTGCTAAAAGTTATTTTAACCATATTATTGGATTGTTTTTGCAATGGTTGGTAACTCAAAAATATAATTTAAAGTTTATTAAAACTACTTTGGACTTAAAATAAATAATTTTGGATCTAAACATAAAGATTTTAAATCTATTTATAAGAGAATGAAAACTGAGGGACCAAAATATATTTTTTCCATTAAATGGATAAGTACAGCAGGAGCACCGCCTTTTTCTTTTACCGTGAGCTATTTCTGCCTCTCAGTTCTGCCGCAATCCCGAGCACACACACACTCTCTCTCTCGGTTTTATCTCCTCCTGTGTCTCGCGCCCTCTGCTCCATCCGTCGGAGGTGATGACGAGGCCAAATAAAGAAGCAGTAGCAACAGCAGAAGACGAAGAAGAAGAAGAAGAAGCGATGCAGAGTGTTTCGTCCAAACCTCTCCAAATATTTCTCCATTCTTCATTGAGTTATTAATATGACAAATAAGATGTAAGCAAAAGTTCTAGGTTTATTAAATTAAATTTTTAAATTGATTAATTAAGTTGATCTATATGATATTATGTGTTGATCGGATTAACAAGACATATTTCACTTGATGTTTGTTTCACGATTAAATTCATGTTTACTAGAAATGTTATTTTACGGAATATGAAGTTTCAAGCATAATTTTTGACTAAATTGTATGAGAATCCGTTGAACAGAACAGATGATTTATATTTCATTATACTGAAATAAAACTAAAAATATGTTAAAAAGCATAATGATATGTATTTAATGTATTATTGAGTTGTTTACCAAGTTTAAAAGCAAGTTGTGATTTGTGGACTTGAAGCAAGTAAATGGAATTAATATGATATTTTGAAGCTTGATAATGAATTAAAAAAGGTTTCTTGTCGTGTTTATGTCCCTGCCTGTGCTCAAGCTATATGATATGGTAATCTGCCAAATTCGGAGATGATTGCTAAGATGAGTAAACAACTTGACAAAATTCAGGGATGATTGTATATGTGACACTTCTCCATTTGCGGGTTATAGGAGTTGTCAAAGATTCTATGTATATGTGATAATGAAAAGAAGCAGTTGAGACATCAAAAAAATCAGGATCCAAAAGATAAACTGTGTAATCAATAAAAAAGTTTACAGTGCATTATTATAGCATATTTATGTTATACGAATATTTATATATATGACCGTTAATTGCTATGATTATATGATATTGTTGCTGTTAAAAAAAAATAATGTATATCTACTTGCAAATATTTTTATTTAGCAAATTAGTGCTTATTGTCTACTCAGTCCTGATGCCGATGAACTGATGCTTTTTTTAATAGATACTGGTGAAAAAAGGGACACACGAAGGGACAACGAGCACTAAATAAGGGGGGATTTATATTTTAGTTTGACTTTTCTTTCTTGTTATATAAAGTAAGATGTATGAGTTAAACTGATGATATGGCCTGTAAATAAGTAAACTTGTATTTTAACATGTTTCCTGTAGTTCAATTTATTATTTAAATTATATTATATTCCGCTGTAAGAATTAAATTGTTCTGTATTATTAAAATTATTTAATTCAATGAATAATCTCCCTTACAAATTAAGTTTGTTGTCGTGATATCTCGAAAGAGAGACGTCACAAGAATATTCTTTTAAGTTCTATTGTTGCTATCCAAGCTCTCTTCTTTCAAGCTCTACACATTCCCTTTTTTCTTCCAAGTAAATACTTGCAAATTTTAAGAAGATCATCAAGAAAGGGGATTTAAGTGCTCCACAAAATAATAAAAAACTGAACTAATTTATTTCCTGCAAATGTTTTTCTGTCCTTTCTTTTCTCTTCAAGCAAGTATTCATCTATATTATTTAAACTTCATTTTTTCTAATTTTACATGTGAAAAGAAGCAAATATACTTGATTGATTTTTCAATTTAAAACTTCTTCCTATGTCTTCTTGGAATATAAATTTTCATCTTTATATACTCTACTCCTCTTCTAGTTTTTATATAAAAGCTTTTTACTAAGTACATTTTGGATTAATGCTAATTTTTCTCTTAGAAAACTTGTGCATAAATCAAAACTCCTCATTGTAATATTCTTCTTGCATACAAGTTGTTTTTCTTTTTCTTTAAACTAGATAGCTAGTCACTCCACTTGACTTCTATTTGTGAGAGGGCAGGATTGACCCTGTGAAAAATTTGAGTGTAGGTTATGATTGACTCTGCAAAAATCTGAGTGTTGGTTAGATTTTTCTCCTAGTAAAAAATCTTGAGATTAGCACCTTGTCCTTGAAGGAGTGGCTTATAATCGAGTATATTCGGCTTTAGTTCCTATAAAATGTTAGGGTTATATTGGAAATTCTAATTTGAGAAGCGGTAGAGTAAACGGGCAGTCAAATCACTATACATCAATTGTACATATTGTTTTTCTTGCTTTTTAGCGTTCTTATTACATTAATATTATATCTACTAAACTAAATTTTTATTTAAGACTATCTAAAATATTTTTCAAAAATTATACTTATTTAGAAAATTAAACTCAAATAATTCTAGCTCATTTAGCGTAGAGCTATTCTCGGCGTGCTCTATTAGCCAATTCAATTCTTTATATAGGTTCTATCAAAAAAAATTATCTATATCTACCTATTTGTTCTATTAGCTGACTACTAAAATCTATCAAACAGACTATTAGTACTTGATACTGCAGGTTGTTTGATTTATAGAATTTGTTTTGTGACTCTACTGGCAAGTTGTTGAAATTTGCCAAATAAATTCCTGAGTTAATTGTTGCTTAATTTTCTATATTTGCCTAGTGGTACTTGAAGATCTCTAATATTGAACAAGCTATTCTTTTGGTGCTATTATATCTCATGCTTATATAATAAATATTAATTTTATTTTAACGGAATAAAGTTTCATTAATCCCAATTCACCTCCCTTTTGGGATCTTAAAACTAAAATATCAGTTACATAAACAATTTCAAACTAAAGATCCGAAAGATTTGAGATATTTTGGGCATTCAATTGCTTGCTTAGAGGGAGACATATATATATTTATTTATTTATATATATATGTATGATAGAGAAAGTATATTTTAGCATAATAGAGGAGACTGGTATGTTGAGTGCTAGACCCATTGAAATTCCTATGGACCCTAATATCAAACTAATGCCCAAACATTGAGAGTTGATAGCTGATCCAGGGAGATAACACAGATTAGTTGGCAAGCTTAACTATCTCATAATTACTAGATCTAACAATTCATTTGTTGTAAATGAACAACCAATTTCTTGAGCCCCCTTATGAAAGTCATTTGGAGGCAGCTTTGCAAGTCCTTAGATACCTTAAAGCATCACTAGAGAAAAGACTTTTATATCATGATCGTGGTCACCTTTAGGTGATGGGGTATACAGATGCTGATTGGGCAAGGTCTCCAACAGATTAGAGAACTACATCAGGCTATTGTATTCTATTAGGTGTAAACTTAATATCTTGGAAGAGTAAAAAGTGGAATGTAATAGCAAGATCTAGCGGTAAGGCAGAGTACAGGAAATGACATTTACAATATGTGAGCATGTATAGCTTAAATAGTTATGCAAGCATTAGAATTTCATCAATCTAAGCCTATGAAATTATACTGTAATAATCAAGTTGTTATGCACATCGTCACCAACCCAATCTTTCACGAGAGGGAAAAGCATATAAAGATAGTCATTTCATCAAGAAGAAAGCCCAATCCAGGGAAATTATCATGCCATTTGTCAGTTCTAGTAATCAATTAGTAGATTTGATAACCGAATCTTTGGGAGAAACTAGAATTGAGTATATTTGTAATAAGTCGGGGCTTCATAATATTTATGAACCAACTTGAGGGGAGCGTTGAGGACCTAATTATAATTATGAGATAACTCCAATTAATTTTTAATTTGTAAAACCCAAATAATATTCATATATAGCAAGAGGGCTGGCGTGATTAGGTGGCTCAATTCTCCCAAGCCATATCCATAATTAAGTTGGCCTAGTAGTTACATTATAAAATATTTCTCCTTCATTTAACCCACCAAACATTGACACTATTAATTACTACCCTCATGTATAACTCCATTTTCTGTGAATAATTTAATCAAGATATAGAAACTTGCAATGTAGTGTTCATGATTCCAATATGGACATTTTGCAGTTACAACTGTGCGAATATCCTATAAACTTTTTCATTCGTCAACTCACAATGAATGTGTAGACAGTGCAAACAGTGCAGACAGGACATCAATTGTTTCACCTAGCATCTTGCCATGTCCCACAAAATGATATAAATTTAAGTGCAATTTTCATTATCAGTATCTTCATAATTTTGGATGAAGGGGAAAAAAAAATACTCACGAAAGCCTTAAATGCAGGTTTGTGAGCAGCCATCTCATACATACAGCACCCTGCATCACCATAATATTTAAACTTTAAATGTACACCTTTCAAAAAATAAATAAATAAATGTAGTGTAAATGTTAAATACTAAATTCATCACAAAGAAACGACAAAGACATCGTACCCAAAGACCAGATATCTGACTTGAATCCGTAAGGAATATCGGCGAGCAACTCTGGGCACATGTAATTGGGAGTTCCAACAACCTAGTTGAAGAAAAGAATAAAAAAATAATTAGTGCAAATCTCACAAGATATAATGGTTTAACACAAAATACAAAATAAAATGGTTACATTAAAATATTTAGCAAAAACAAAGAGAAAAGATGCTATAAAGAAGACAAATGACAGCATATAATAAGCATCAATAACCTTATCCCCACTAATCGACATTAGAAATGTCAAATTCTAGGGAATAAAACTTTGTTATTCTTCAATAGACCTTATGCTCATCTTCAAAAGCCTAGTAAAAGGCGGGGTCAAGCAGCGGTGCAACCTGGTACAACCTCTAAAGCATATATCTGGGAGATCTGTGTTAGTTTCTGCCTCCAAAAGATAATGAGGTAGACTGTGGCACTCCTGGTAATTGGGCTCCTGGGGTCTGCAGCAGAATAACAATCTAAAAGAAAGGCCTATTTATGGATGGCATTTATGTATGGGTGCATCTGTTTAAGATGGCTATGATAGGAAATTGAATGCGGTAGATACTACCTCTAAAATGTATCTTCTCTTCCTTTTGCCGAATAGTTCCCTCTTGGAAGAAGCAAATCTTTTACCAAGGCATATTTTCCTATGTATGCATGATCAGTCCAGAGTGAAATAAAGGATTAAATCTTTGGGTGATAGCTCTTTAGAGAAAACTGCTCAGAATGAACTTGTACTATGATCATATACCCCTTCTGAGATGTCAATGAACCATTCATGTAAATCTGCAGCAGTCTTGATCTTATCATCATTTAGAGCAAGCTTCCTATGTATCTCAATGTGGAAATCATGCAAATATTGTGCAAATGTAGATGTAACCTCGTTAATTCTCTAAGCTATAAGTAATAGAAAGGTCCACTAAATCTACAAGAGCACTAGGGTCCTATCCCAAGATAGCCAGGTTAAAATTAACATTATTGACTTTAATCTGATATATCACATCATACATAAATTTTAATATTAAGATTTAACTAGTATTAAAAAAATATTAAAATTTAATTATATTTCATATCATATACGTAATTTCAAATAAAAATTATTTTTATTTCACAACCTAAACATATCAAAATAATAACTTATATCACATCCCAATTTATTTCATATCATATTTAAATCTCAATAAAAAACATTATCATCCAAGTTTAAGTTCAACTTTGCTAAAGTTAACATTAACAAACAAACACAAAAGATTTGTTAAAGTTAAATTTTAATATTGAAATTTGTGTGTGTAATAAGTCAGGTAAAAGTTAACATAGTTAATTTTAACCTGACAAAAAACACGCCCATAAAGGTTAAATTTAAATAAGCATAATAGAAAGATAAACTACAAATGAAAGATAACTAGATAAATTTTTTTGCAATGGAATATGTTAGTAGACTTTTTTATATCAAAATATATGATCTATTTGCTAAATCTTTTTTGTAATTTAAAGATGTTTATATTTAACTACTTATAGAATAATTTCTCTTTCATAAATTTATCATTTATAATCCTCAATTTCTTAAAATCTACAACAAAAATTAAATATTTAAAGCTATGAAAAACACTATGTATCTATCATTTACATCATTACTTTGATAACATTTATTGATTTTATTAATCTTCTAAAAAATTTAAGAACAAAAAATTCTGTACAATTACTGTATAAGGCACAATACTAGTGGTTGGACAAAAATAATGGCACCAACCAAACAACTTCCTGTTCATCACCACATACAATTAGGCCTAGTGGGAGACGAGGGAAGTGCAGATTGAAGAACTTAAAAAGAACAAATAGAAGCACATCCAAGTGACATCACAAATTTGAATGAATAAAATAATTGGGCATCACAAAAACTCTTGCAAGGACCCTATTAATCTTTCAAAGCAAAGTGTGCAGGAATTGGGCTCGAGGGATATCTTGTCACTTGCATTCAATTACAAGAGATGAAATAATTAGTTGTGATATAAAGAATGTGCTTTTACATACACATACAAAAATCATAAACTAGTTTGAATTCAGATTACTATTCAGTTTTAATTCACATCACATAACTAGTAAGTAATACAAAGGTGGGGGGGGGGGAATAGACCATAATTAAAATTTTAATTAACTTCAATATATAATTAAATTTACTATAACTATAGCATAATCAACTTAATATCAAGTTAGCCATGAGATGAATGATAAACAAAAGAGAAAATAATAATAAAAGTGCAAAAGAGTAAATGAAGCCAAGATATAACGTGATTAAGTTAAATCTCAAGCCTACATCCACTTCAACCAAATCTAACTATCCAACTATATAGAATGACTTCTATAGTTAAAGGTATAGAAAGTAGTACACTGTCCTCTTCACTTGATAGAACAATTCTCACCTCCTCTCTTTGATCGATCATCTGATCAATTAACCAAACAATACTCTACTAATGATCGATCATTGATCAATCAATACTGATCGATCACTTGACCAAAACCAGTAACTTTTCAAAACACTCATTTCAATTGGATTACTATAATCCAAAACACTCATTTCAATTGGATTACTATAATCCAATCGATCAAAGGTTTTATGATCGATAAGTTAATTGATTATGAGATTGATCAACAGCTATATCCATCAAATCTCACAAAGGTTGGTCCAACTTATTTTTAACTAATTTAGACTCGATCCAACCAATATCTATCTCCTAAATACTCAAATCATGATTCATACATCTCCTAGTACTCTAAGTATAATCTTACAATGATTCCAAAAAAAATAATAAAATTAATCTTCAAATATGCCACTCTCTATTTCGAGCGCTTGCACTTAAGTCTTTAATCTTTTCAATACTTTATAAACTAAGTATAGTTACACTTTCATGCTTCTTCACTTTAACCATACTGTAGAGCATCAAGTTAATAATAAAACTCCAAACATACATAATATATCATGTGTCATCAATTAATTTAAACATGGTAATAAACATCGAAATATATAATTATACAATAATCACAACGGAAATACCAACAATCTCCCCTTTTTCATGTTTGGTAACATCATTTAAGTTTTAGAACAATCCAGCGGAGAGAGTTTACAATAGTGATGAAATATATTGAAATATGTAAATCTCTCCTTTTATCATGCATTCATCTCACTAAGATATAAATTCTAACTTAAACTCACTCTCTCCACTTTGACAAACACCAAATAAAATATGTTTAATAGAGTGTAAGCATGTGTCAAAATGTATTAAAAAATTTAATTAAAGCTTTCCCTTAAATTACTATCTCATTCTAATCTTAAAACATATATGCAATGAATTTGAAATCATGACATCAAACATATATAATGGTTGATGTCATGAAAGGCATATGTATCAATCTAATCTCTTCCCTTCAAATGCAAAAGATATTTTCAAACTAATCAAATATGTGTATGAAATAACAACAATAAATGAGCAAAAATAATTTCATAACTTAGCTTTCAACTCTCCTCTTTAGTCATATGATATTGATAATTAACATAAATAACACTCATCAAAATAACCCCAAGTTAACGATATGTTAAGAGAGAAAATGTGAGAAGCAAGAAATATAGTTTCTCCTTAATAAAGTTTGACTATGATGTCAAAATAACTCCCTCCTTTGAAAAGTAATTTGAGTACAATTAAGGAGAATAAGCAAGAACTAAGGCATGAATAAGATTTTAAGAACATGCTATACGTAAAAGATATCAAATTGAATCAAATGATTTCAAAAGAACTATAAACACAATAAAAAAAAATCATAATATGAAAGCAATCTCTCATTTCTCCCTTTTAATTAGGTAAATTAGTAACTCACAAATGAGAGAAGATTAATTCAAACATACAAAGAAAGTAGGATAATCTCATGCAATTATTCCATTTTCTTCTACTTCAAAAGTAAATAAAGCATTATTAATAAGGAAGATAATATTTGAGGCAAATGTGCAATTCAGGTAAAAATACACAAGAGAAAAATTAAATTATCTCATCAAAAGTATGACTAATGTTAACTCCAAGTAAGAGAAGTGTATTAAGATATGAGTATTAATCAAATAAAGATAATACACATTAAGAGAAATCAAGAATAATGAAAAGTGCAGCAATCTCATACTAAGCAATAAAACAAACTTTAATCGATCACAAACAAATTACAGTTTTATTTGATCGATCCTTCGGTCGATCAAAAGCTCAATCAACTCTAATTGCACAGCTTCAAAGCAAGTTTTGATCAATCAAGATAAGTCTAGTAGATCGACCAGATTTTGTAATTATCATAATCTGATATTTTCAACCGGATTTCAAAAATCCTAATAAATTCAAATTAATTTTAAAAAACATGAAATTTGGCATACAAAATTGATATCATGGTTTATACATGTAGAAAAATTTCGAGGTCAATCTGATGCAAAATTACCATTTTACCCCTCTAAGTTGATTAGTCTAAAATCTTTAATTCCAACTAATCCAATATCATGTGCCAAAACTGAAATAATTTCAAACTTAAGAGTACAACTTATTTGAACATTTTAGATGCTCAAAGTAGATATGTTCAAGTAGCAATTAATTGAAACTATCAAACAATTATAAAAATAGCTTCTAATCTCTATGAATCAAACAATAAATATGTAATGCATCTAAATTGGTTTAAAAACTTTCAAATACTTTGAAAATTATTTAAACACATTAAAATAGAAAAATATTATTTTCAAATCAAATTAGAGTAAAAATATTAAGTAGAATATAAAATGATGGAATTCATTTAAAACTGTTAACAATAAACTTATTATCAAAAAAAAAGTTAACAATAAACTTCAAGCCCACAACATCAAACTTAATATATCATTAGTCACCAACTAACTTAAACATGACAATAAACATCAAAACATATGATTATACAATATTCACAATGGAAGAACCAACAAAAAGAAGTTAAGAAAGCACAATCGCGCTACAAATATTCATCAACAAAGTACAATTTCCTAACAAAATCACAAAATTTGAGGAATATTACAACACTATTAATCCTAGCATTGGTAATCACATGATTAATAACTTTCAATAAACCTTAATTATTTTCTAAAGAACATATATATCATCATAGATAACACACAATAATAACAACCAAGCTTTTATTTCACACTAACTTATTATTTCTGCAATTTTTATTTTCTTTCTAACTATTAATACTAAGGGCCTCACTCTTCAAAAAAATAATAAGACCCTGAAATAATAATTGACTAATATTTTCTTTCTTGCACATATATACAAGATATATAATTTCTCACATACATATCCATACATATATAAGTATATACAATAACATATTATACTTGTGCTCATACATTACCCTTTACGTACAGGCTATAAACATCATGAGACTTAAAAATATTACTACAGCTCCATAATAAAAATCTCACAATAGTAAATAATTTTAAAAATAAGTTAAAATTTTTAAAACATCACTTTCACTACCCTCTTGGATGTCATATGATTCAACAAAACATAATTCTCCCTACATACACGTGTATATATATATATATAAGTATATTGAAATATATAAATGTATAGACGTATATATATATGTATACACATTATAGAGTCAACTTTAGATACAATACCCTCATCAAACTTCTTCACGAAGAACTCCATTGTTTATTTCTCTAAGGTCATCCTCATGACCATAGAACATCACAAGAAGGATCCCTAGGAACACCAGATGGAGCCAAAAAAATGGCACTACATGTCCATTCTAGTTAGCCAATGTGTTTGAACAAACCTAATTTGTATAAGAAAGCATCTCATTCATCCTAATGCAAATGATTCTAAAGTTGTACTAGGTATATACTTCTATGAATAAAAATGGTAATCTAGATTTATTTGCAAAACAAGGTTTTTAGAACCTAACCGGAGCTCAAACCATTCAAATGACCAATTCACGATCTATTAGGTTTCGGTTAAACCCCTATTCAACTGGATAACTTTATAATTACATCACAAATATCTTTTAACTACATAAATATACCAATAATTTCTAAAAAATAAAAATAACTTTAAAAATACGTAATAAATAAAAAGTAAACGGAAAAAAATACTCATAAAAATAGAATAATAAATGAAAAGACCAAATGAAAAAAAATAATGCTCAATTGAGATTTTCGGAATCGAAATGGAGCTCAAACCAAACAAATGACTAATTTATGGACTAATAGGTTCAATCAGTTGAACAGTTAATTCAACTAGATAACTTTGCAAGTATATAATATTTTATAATTATATAAATATCTCAATAATTTCTTAAAAATGAAAAATAACTTAACAAGAGTGCTGAATGAAAAGTCTACAAGTAAAATATAATGCTTCAAGCAATAGATAATACACTAACAATCAAATACCAAAATATAAATCAAATTAAAACTATCAATTCACAACTTCACATAATGATAATAGATTATCTTCAATTTATCCATCATATAAGTTTCACAAATAACCACATTAATTATGTTTATTTTGGCTCAACTAGAGAACCTTGTCTTATTCTTGTTTTGGTTTTGTTGATGGACCAGACTGAGATACTAGACAGTTTGCCATAGAACCAATTTCATTAGTCGATCGGATCTAATTTTGAAAACTTTTTTTTCAATCAACATCCAAGAATAAGACAAGGTTTGGACAACATGGTCAACATTCTGCATCATTTTCCTAACTCATCTAACCTCAACTTTTAGCATTGTATCATGATTCTTACCAAATTGAACACTTCCAATAGTTCAACATGGGTGAAAATAATTTGACTTCATTATCCTGTAAATATTCCCCCATCAAAATTAGTTATCATCTCGAATGTTAGCTTAAATAGCAAATGGACGATCATAGTCCAGCACTCATTCAAACTCAATTGCCAATCCAATAGGTTCTGGATGTATATTTTCTCTTATACATGACTTTTTGTAAGAAATAATTTAAGTATGCCAAGAAAAATGCCCCAGTGTTTATGCACGAATTTCAACATATACTAAATGTTTAAACTCTAAGTCGATTACCTGTTAGCCATCATGTCCATCGACCAAACAAGTCAACTGAATTAATAGACCTCAAGATCTTAAAGGGTCATTCAGATTCAATGGATTTTTATCCCAACCATTAGTCTATGATTGATCAACGGGTTACTGAATTATGGGAATCTTACTAAAACATGAGTAAAACGTTGGTACCAAATAACCTTAGAGAAATTTGACTCAAAATGGATATTCTTAATAAACACTTCATTGGGCAAAAATTTGGAATCTCCCAACAAACGATTAAATGTGACCATTCAATAATGCAAAACTGCTGAAGCATGCTAAAGCATTCCAAAAGAATAAAAATATTCATAAATGATACCAACAATACAAACAAACAAAGCATGGTCTTTTGAATGAAAAAAAAAAAACATACTCATAACAAAGATGGTGATGGTAGTGGGAAAACATTAAAGCAACACAAACAAACAAACAAAAACAAGAGGTAAACTACATGAATCAATTGTTTCTATTGCACTCTATCAAATAAGAGCTCTTCATCTAGCTTTAGGTATGCAAAGTCATTCTTTACAGTTTCTTGTCATGTCTTTTTTAGTCTTCCACTTTTATATTTTATATGGGCAAAATCCAATATTCCAATTCTTCAAACTCAAGCTTCAATTAGCTTACGATATATATGTTCAAATTATCTAAGCCGATTCTCTCTAAACTTATCCTCAATTAAAACTACTTCAACCCTCTTACAGATGTACTCATTTCTCATCTTATTTTTTCATATATACCCACTCATCCACCTTAACATCCTTAAGTCTATTATACTTATTTTATTTACATGTTTTTGACTTGTATGCTACCAGGCAGTACCAAATAATATTGTCAATCTTACTACTGTCCTATAAAATTTATTTATAAATCTGAATGAAATTTTTCTATAACACAAAACATTAGAAACATTCTTCCATTTAATACGTCCTACATAATTTTTGCTAATAACATCACCATCTATTTTATCGTCATTTTATATGATTGATCTGAGGTATTTAAATGCTTACTCTTTCTGATAATTTGATCATTAATTATCATCTCCCTAATACAAGTGATTTTGTCTTTACTAAATCTGTGTTTCATGAATTTGATTTAGATCTACTAAAATAAAAAATTTTATACTCTAAAGTATTCTTTCATAGCTCGAGTTTCGTCATGTCTCAAGTTTTGCCTTAGAGCAATACAAAGAAAAAGAAATATTATAAAGCACATAAAAGACACTCACAGAAGAAGCCAAGTCATTCGCTTTTAGCGTTTTAGCAAGCCCAAAATCCCCTGCTTAAAATTTGAAGTCAATACAAAAACAAATGAATAATTAGTATAATGCTTAATTGTTTAACGCAACTGACCCAGACGTACATCCTGATCCTTTGTGAGAAAAATATTAGAGCACTGTAATAACAAGGAGTAAGTAAGCCAAACGGTCTGCCAAAGCAACAAATAGTATGCTACTAATTTATTCACCTTGAGATCTCGATGTAGAACAAAGTTGGAATGTAAATACTCAACAGCTAATAGAAGTTGTGCAAACCATTTTAACAGTTTCTACAAATACATAAACAATTATCAGTATGTAATCATTCAAGAGTTTGTGCACATTATAAAAAATGCAACACCTCCTCTGAGAAATATGCCCCATTTGATTTCTTCATCAACTCAGCCCTGAATGTGAAATCAATTATGTATATTCAATAAGATGGGGAGGGGGGGCAGGTGCTGGCATAAGAAATACTATTTTGTGAATGCACTCACATGTCTCCTCCTTCACAGTATCCCGTGACAATACAAACATAGCAGCCCTAACATGAGATTTAAATTACATAAGTAAAATCAAAATGCAATGGCCTATTAGGACAAGAAATATTACTGACCTTCTCAACCCAAGCTTCTTTAAACTCGACAATAAATGGGTGTTGAAGTCGTGCAATAAGAGCCATCTACGAAATATTATATTAGATAAACCCTGCTGTTAAGAGTATCATAAATAGACTGTGGAATAGATTTCACTTACTTCTTGATAAGCTGATCTCCGGCAACGGTCAGTTTGCCTAGCAAGACGAATCTTCTTCAGAACATACCTGAATGCAAAAAACCATTGTATGCAAAGAAAAAAACCATTGTATGCAAAGAAAACAAATAAGCAAACATGTACAAAGATACTGAGTAGGCTTCAAGACGAGAAATCAGTACGCAGTTTACTTTTTCTTCTCCAGCTTGTGATTAACAAGAATGGCAGCTCCAAAAGCACCTCGACCAATCTGTTCCATTATTTCATATTGATCCATCCGAGATTCCATGGATCAGATCCGCAAGCAAAGGGATCAAAATTTACCTAAACTTCTGTATGTTCAGTAAAGCATCAATCCTCAAATTGATCTAACTTCTCCAATGGAAAGCAATCTTTCCAAAAGCACCTCGACCAATCTGTTTCATTATTTCATGTTGATCCATCCAAGATTCTATGGATCAGATCTGCAAGCAAAGGGAACAAAAATCTACCTAAACTTCTGTATGTCCAGTAAAGCCTCAATCCTCAAATTGATCTAACTTCTCCAATGGAGAACAATCATTCCGAAAGCACCTCGACCAATCTGTTCCATTATTTTGTATTGATCCATCTGAGATTCCATGGATCACATCTGCAGGCAAAGGGAACAAAAATCTACCTAAACTTCTGTATGTTCAGTAAAGCTTCAATTCTCAAATTGATCTGACTTCTCCAATGGAAACCAATCTTTCCAGTTGTGCCAGCGATCGATATCTCATGCATCCCTCTCAAAACATACACCTTCCACAGTCATATCACAAATGGGATGCAAAGAGAAATAAAATAACAGTTGTTATACTGAACCACATCTTAGATCCGCTTACACCAACGAAAAAGGATAGCAGAAAGAATGAGCTATAGAATCAAACCCTCCAATGCCTCTGGATTGCCTTCAAACACGGATTAATCACCGTCTCAACTCAATAATGCCCTTTGCCCATCCACCGACATTCTCATCTTTAATCACCTTCATCCCGTCTCGGCTCATCGATCCTAGATCTCCGTGGCTTCATTTTCCACCGGAAGGCTGATCTGTGAGCCGCCACTGAAGCAAATCGTAGAACCTCATCGCAGTAGCCTTCCTCTATCCAATAATGCAGAGAGATCAAAGGGACACTTGAATCCCCGTCATTCCTCTTTCCGCTCTCGCGCCGGAGCCAAACTTCTTTCCCCTCGGTGGCTCTCCTTGTACTCCTTTTTTCGAAAGGATGCGGAGAACGTGACCGGCGAACGGCAACCATGGTACATTTGGAAGCATTTTACCGGAGTCATAGCGATAGCGGGAGGTGTCAGAAGCTTCTGCTGCTCACTGTAGCGACATTATCGGCGGAAGTTCGGTCTTTTTATTTGTGTGTTCAATTTCATTTCAATTGTGTTGGGAAAGAGTGGAAGACATCACACATTCACACAAAGGGATCTCCTCAGGAGAAACCTAACAATTTCTTTGAAAAAAGAAAAAAAAAAAACTAACAACCAAGAAATTAAAAAAAAAAAGAATAATGTGAAATAACACGAGAAATTTTATGCAAAAAAAATAGAAAGAAAAAAAGAAAAATTCTTGAAGATTACTGGATAAACAATATTTATAGTTAAAAAATTATTGAGTTTGACCAACTGAATGATTGATCAGCCAGTGGAAGATCAGCTAATGGGGGCCGCTATGTTGGCGGTGGGTTTCACCCTATGCTAATGCGGCCCTTATTGGCTACCCAATTGAAATTGAATGGTTGACTAAACCTAAAAAATATTCTTAAAGATTTTACATTTCTAATATTAGCAAAATCAAAAGTTGACTTATGGTCAACTTAAGAGATAAATAATCAGCATCCTAAAACACAAACAATATTTTTCAATGGGATGCTGTCGCTAGCCAAACTACTACTTTAGACCAAGGAGCACAACCTATCTAGCAGTGTTGCTAAGTGAATAAATAAGTTTGATAAATTGGACAAGTTCATTTGAAAAAAATAGATTGTTAATAGTTGGATGATTTTTTCAATTAAAGGACCTTTCACAAATGATCCCTTGCAAGAAGTAGACATCAAACGTCATAAGTTGAATCTGAACTAAAATTCACGTAGATCTACCACTTATAGGGTACTTTTCACGTCATGTGGATCCTATTGGCAATAACAAGTAAGTGATACATTGTGATTCGTGCAACTGAAGATGATAGAGAGTAGCCTATAGCAATCTAATTAGAAGAAGGTGAGAGTAAGGAGACTTGACATGCTTCCAGGATGATAAAGAGGTGAGGACCCATAACAAGCTTTTTAGGTCAAAAAATGAACAACACAAAAATGAAACATCTTGCGTCAGAAAGAGACCCTTTGATGATTAGAGATTTTGTATTACCTTTAAAATTAGTGTAACACATCCGGACCATACGTGTGTCCTAGACAAGCATTCTTTTACACATCATTGACAAGCCAAACAACCTTCCATGATTAAACACCATTAACAATAACAATCGAACTCTTAATCATAGTCAAATATCCATCCTTAATTGATATAACAACCTTGGTCGATGAACTATATGAAGACCACATTGTGCACTACTTGATAATTAAGGCCACAATTATACTACTATTCAGCTTACTTGGCACCTTCTCAATGATTAAAGCTACATGAACCAACTCCAACATTAATGTCCTGATGTAAAAAAGGAGTGCCGAATTGTTCTAATTAAAGAAGCTATATTGTAAGCGTACAAGTATAGAGTCGAATCTGATTCAATGACAATAGCAACTCCAATTAGATGGAGGCAACGACAGCCCAACAAGGGTAGCGACGACCTAGTCAATGGTGGCAACGGTGTCAACATGTCAACACTTACTTGCTTGGCGCACTTCTATTGGGTGCCTAACAAATAAAATGATATAATGATCTGACTCAATAATTTTTTCTCTATAAATGTTCTATATAAAAGAAAACTTTAATTATTTCGATCATATGATTTACATAATTAAATCTGGATCAGTCAAATCAACAAAACTTATCAAAATTAAGATTTACAAGTTACATCTCACACTAAAGTCAAGATTACAATTCAGTTATAACTCGTATCCTACAATAGTTTCGGAAAAAATTTAATTCATTAATCTATTTCTTATAATATGATTCTTTTATTTTCTTTGTGTTTGAGCAACAAAAGATACAAAAAATTAGTAGACATTTCATTTGTTGGCAAACTATATTAGCATGTCATCATTGTTTTTAACTTCTAATAAGAGTGTATTTAAGATAGTTTTTTGATAGGAGAGATCACCTATTTATACCATTGAAAGCTAAAAGTGATATTAAAACTTATATAAAAAAAATTTGTGAAAAAAAATTACAGTTATCAATTTTTTTTTTTAATTCTGACATAGATTACAAGTTATACATGCCCCATTTCCCCAATTTATTATATAAGCGCAATTAAAAAGACATCCTTTTCAATGAAATGTCATTTAAAAAAAATTAAAATTTTAATTTGATAATATATTTAAAAAATTTTAAAATTATTTCTCTTCAATGATAATTTAATATGATAATGAAAAGAGGTAAAATTTAAAGTTTTTTTTTTTTATAGATGTGAAATTTAAAGTTATCAGTGAAACTTTGGATAAGAAAAATAAATTAATACCATGATTTTTTTTTAAATATAATAATATTAAATCAAACAAATAATAATTTATATAAATAATATTAACATTTAGGAGGAGCTAGATTCAATTTTAATGTAATATTAAATCAAATTATTTAAAAAAATTAATTACTTATATATTTAAATAATATTAAAAAAATTATAAAATTAATATTCTAAAACAACATCTCTATATCATTCTAACTATGTCTATAGAGAAAAGTGAGTATAAAAGAAAAGGAGCTAGAGGGCAACAAGCAAAAATTAATAGCATTATTACTGCTTTAATAAAATAACGATGTATGATTTTCATATAACAAAAATGTGTAGATAACATTAATATTTAAAAAAAAAATACTATCTAGATTGAATTAAACTGCCTTTTTATATAATACTAGAATTTATATTGTATTGAGCTAAAAGTCCCCTTACCAAGTACCAATAAGACCTATTTATTTATAAAAATTAATTTTAATAATATTAAAATTATATTTAAATGAAAATATTTTTTATTAAATGAAAATTATTATAGATGTACGTGAAATATAAGTTAAAAGTGTAGAATGTAAAATAAATTAATTTTTATTTTAAATTATGTGTATAATATAAAATATAATTAATTTTTAATATTAAATTTTATATGTAATTTGTCATACCTGATTAAAATTTTACAAGGCTTAAATAACTGCTTGATGGGTGGCACACTGGCGGAGAAGAGAAGATATAGACAACTGGAATTGATTAACCAGCAGCTAGAAGATCTAACCACAAGAAGGAAAATAAAAATTAAATCTAAAGTTGCATGATATTCCTCCATCAAGCATTTACCTTAAAATCAGAAACCTGTTAGCTGCTCTTGTTCTTTTTGATCTTCATTCTTTCCTTGAATACGAGCTTCGAAAATCCTGCAAATCTAAATTTCCTTCTCTTTGCTGGATGCTGCTTTCGAGCTGAACAACCAGCAGTGAAAGGAGATAGAGCTCCAGGCCTTTGGTTTAGTATTTGACCAAGTGAAACCTTAACCTTCCCAGTTGATTTTTCATGCATTCCATCATCATCGTAATCTTCAGGACCCACTAATTTCTTACTTAGTATTTCTCCTATAGATAAAGTGTGCTTCAGTCTAACAATAGGAATATCATTAAGCAAATTCAGCCCATTGAGGTCAAGCATCCTGGATTCTCGTCGGCGATGGCCTGGGTATGAGTTCTTAAATTCAGTAGAGTTACGGACGTAGCGTCTCATCTGACCATGCTCAGATCTCCATCTCCGCAAAGCATCTTCAGCAGCCAGCTTTCCTCTGTTTGCAGCTTCTGCGCGACTACCAGCATCTTCCAGGACCTTCTTTCGGGTTTTAACCTCTTCTTCAGCTTCCTTGACTTTTTCTATCAGCTCCACCTTTGACTTGTTTGCTCTTTCCACCTCCAGCACAGCAGCTTCGATCTTATTTTTAGACAGTTCATTAGCCTCTTGAATTTGGTGGATTAATGCAGCGTATTCTTCAACAGTCAGGATCACAGCAGAGTCATCATGCAACTCTGCAGTTGAGCTGCTGCTTACTGAAGCTTTTTTCCAAGAAAGTGCAGCAACTTTTGCAGCTTTTGCTGCTTCTACCATCTTTTTGGCAGCCATACACCTAATTTCAGTTGCCTTAATATTAGCCTTCATTTGTTCAATCTCAGAAGTAAGTCTAGAGACTTCAGATTTACAATTGTCAGCTGCTTCACTGAGCTGTTCCCTACTGGAAATTAGTAGCTTAATGTCCGTTGTGCAACTTGTTGGATCCTTATTATGATTATCATTTGCTTCCTGACTTGACCGTAGCTTCGAGGTCATCAGTTTTAACTCTTCTTCCAAGTAAGCAGCAGTAAAAGTTCTTGAACTAAGCATTTCTTGAGTCTTATCAAGCAAGTCTTTCTCCTCATTGACTTTGTTTTTATATGTTTCAATGGACGCATGAACATCAGCCATAACAGATGTTGTTCTGGCCAAATTTATCTTTGCCTGCTTGAGATCAACCAAACTTGTGCCTGGAAACTGCTTCGCGTGTGTATCGTCATGAACTAAACCGACATCTGAATCGTCTCCTCCAGGTCCAGAGACAAGATGACGACTTCCATTATCTAAGTGCAGTTCAGATGTTTTACCTATTGTAGATGATTCGGTATGTAATCGCATTTTCAAGTCAATAACAATCCATTTGGTTCTTTCAAGTTCCTTTAAAACATCAAAAGTCTCCCTCTCTTTCACAATAAGGTCCTTTTCCAATTGATTGGCTTGCTCTTGAACACTGATAACCTCATACTCATCGACACTCGCAAGTCTCTGAGAAGAAAAGTTAACATGATGAGAAAAAAGAATCACAGAAGGAATGAAAACTTTCAAAACTATAGCTACTGAGAAGCATTTAAAAGATCTAAGGATCATTGAAAGAATTTAGGTACAACCCAAGTGAGTGAATAAGAGTATTTCAGAATTGACAAATTTTAAGAACTCCAATTTGCTTTCAATGAGAAACAAGAAGAAATAGTGAACAAATTAAAGTAAGCCAATTTCAAAAAATGAAAGTGAAGTGAGACAATTTAATGATAAGGAGGTGAAGGGTAAGACAGAATATGCAAACCATTGATAGCAGTTCTGCAAATCTTGCCTATATCTATTACACATTCTCCTTTTTGAGAATTCTACATAGAATCACCCTACCCAGACCACCGAAGGAATCTAACTAAATCATTCCTTACAACTAATTCTAGCTCTTCTATTCCTTGGTCAACACAGCATAGACGTTGACACAAAAATTTGTCACCCTCTATGGCCTGACTGGATGTCTACGACATTTATGTTATTTTCATATTTCTGTTTCATAGGTTAGCATTCATGACCATATAATATTATTGATCTTAGTACTATCTTATAAAACTTACTTTTAAGATTAAATTAATCTACTAAATTAAAAAAAAGAAACAAATAAAACAATTTTTAACTATTTCAGACCCTTGCAAACTCTATAAATAATAAGACGAAAGAAACAAAAAAAATTTATTAGCTGTCTTGACGTGTGACTTGATCTTGAAGTACCTATTAGGATGTCCCATAAAAACTTCTCCTAGACCTGCAAATTGCATGGTATCAATTTGAGTTTGTAACTTCTATTCAATCAAATTGTTAATTTGCCCATCTTACTGATCTGATACCTTATTTAAGAGGTAATGGTTGTAGGAAGATAAATGTAAGAGCTTCATTTGTTTCTACGTACCCCAAATTTATTTGATTGAAATTTTGACAGGTCTTAGTTAAAGCTGGTGAATTATTAATTAACAACAAACTCAATTTAAATTGCAATTGATTCTGAAATTTGCCAATTAAACTGCAGAACTCAATCAGCCAACAAAAGCGCTAACACCTTTAGGCTCATCTTTTTCATTCCTCGTGTACAAAGAGATAGACAAGAAGGCTATTCTACTAAATGATCGCCAAAGAGGTGAGCTCTCTGCTTGTTGTTTATCATCGTCCATCTGTCACAAGAGCTTGCCTTAGTGAGTCAGGACACCTCCAGCGACATGGTTACATTCATCACTATTCAGGATAGAGAGACCGTTTAATTCGTCTCTATCCAGTGCATGATCTTGTTTTATAAGAATGACCACCACTTGAAGTAGACTCTGTTAGCTCGACATGATCTGAAACATGTCTAACCTAATGGCTCATGCAACCTGCTGCTGCATTGCTTTGATGCTAACAATGACGAAACTGTCATGTGTCGGGGAACTAGAAGTGAGAATGGCCGCATAATTTAAGAAATATGACGGTTGGATAATAAGGCCAATAGATATGATCTATTAATTCTGACTCACCAACCTGTGATTTGATACACTGAATTTACACTAACATGGTAGACCTAAGGAAGGCACATTAAACATCATAACTACCCATTAACTTATATATGACACAGATTAAATCTAAAAAAGCAATTAATCAACCCATTTGACAGAATATCCACCAAATGGGCAAATATGACTCATCTGAAGATTTTTAAATTTACCATCATGAGGAAAGCTAGACTATGTTTTTGGCTTGGCAAAGTGTTAGTTATCCAGATTAGCAGTGAATTTTCCATAAAAAAAAAGATTAGCATTAAGTAAAAAAAAACAAATAAAACAACAGACTCAAAGATTATTTTGGAATGGGGCTTACCAATGTAGGAAATCAACAGCAGTAGGTGCCTTTAAAGGGACAAGTGAATACAATGATTCAGAAGAATCTAGTCGAAGTTATGGTCGGCAACACCATAATTCATAGTGAAAGTTGGGAAGCTGTGAAATGAGGATTGTCGGTAAAATTAAGGCCCGAAAATACAGAAGGGGTTTCCTTGTGAATGTCAAGTAGATATGCCATAAGCATTGCATGTGAATTACCTTAGCAAGAGAAAGTCACAATAGTTGAGTAAGACTTGCAAGCACTAATAGTTCAGGACTTATATTTTGACATCATTGAGCGCAGTGAAATTTTGGCCACATCAACAAGGCAACAATCCAGAACAATGAAAGAGATACACAACTATAAGTTGGGCACTTCAAGATGTAAACTGACAACTAATGCAACAATATCACACAGTTGTGAAAGAGGATCTCGAAAGACACAATAATGCAGCTTATGATGACTAGAAAGTCCAAAGCAGATATCTCTGAGACACCTTATCTTTTAAAAAACTCTCTGAGACCCCTTTGAAAGAACTAAAAGAAATGAAACTACAAAGCACATGCACAAAAAAGTGTGAAGTTTTACAATGCACCAATTCAAAACACACATGCTCTGGAAGCTTAGAAACTTGTTCAAACCTATATGATATTTCAACAAATTCTAAGTATCTTGAATTTAAATTTAAATCATTTAGCTGTAAACTGTGTCCAAAAGGACAGAGGGGGGAGGGTGTTGCATTTAAGCGGCTCTAAATTTCAAGTGCCTTAGAACCTTTATATATCCTTCATTTATTTGGGACTCCAACACACCACTCACTCATCCTAAACTTACCTATATATATTATATATATATTACACATCCTACATAAAATTTCAACATTAAAGATCAACCTTACTTTGCATCCTACGCATCTTTAAAAAAAAAGAAAGATTATATTTCACATCAAACACAAATATCAATATTAAAATAATTTTATTTACTATCATGATATTAGAATAATTTTCCCATTCTCCATCCCAAAAACAACTTGAACCAACCCAAAATCATACTCCTACCAAATGGCGTGTTAGAGTGCTTAAAATGTCAGCCACCGGCAAGATAGCTTAAAGTATTTGATCTGCTTAGACTAAGCAGATTAAAAATTTAGGCTGCTAACATACGTTAATTTTTCAAAGTTGTTGTCGGACACAGCAATGCATTTACTAGAGTGTTAGTAGAAAAAAAATTGTGAGACCAACTATATGTAAAATAAATTTGAAACGAAAGATGGAGAAATACTCTCAAGAAACCAAAATTATAAAGAACACCAAGGCACCCTACATTTTGTCTCGACTGTGAGAGGAAGAGCTGCTTGAGCTGGGGATTCCAGAAAGCGCTTCCTCCGAATCGATCCACGGCCTCCTTGACTGACTCGAAAGGCGCCGACGTGTCGACTTCCGCTCTCCCGCTTCCCTGCAAGGCTGCAGCCCTGGAGTCCCCACCGGATGCTAGGGTTTCGGGAGACGCCACTCTCTCTATCGCTACTGTAGCAGAAGCTTGGGTTTTACTGGAGGCATTCTCCATCTCCGCTTCCTCTGTCAGGGTCTCTGTTTGTTTCTTCTCTTTTTTCCTCCGCTTCGAAGAAAAAAGTTGCATCCAAGCTCGAGGGCGGAGCTAGAAATGGAAGGATAGGGAGGAAATGTCTTGATTTCTTCTCTGTAGACGCGGAGTCGCAAAGACACCCCTGGAACTTGACGAAATTGTAGGAGCAGCGCCTTTTCACTTTTCAGCGAATTACCTGATTTGATCGCAGGCCGCAGAAACTGAGTCGGGGTGTTAAAACTGTCCCAAACTCGTAATTCAAATTAATTTTTAAATCAACTCAAAATTAATTTAAATTAAATCATGAATTATAGAATTTAACTCAAAATTTATTTCGAAATAATTTATAGTTGGCCCTAATCCACTTAAAATATTATTTAATTTCACTTAAAATTATATATATATATATATATATATATGATATAAATAATTTTTATATAATATATATATAGAATGTCATTATATATAACTTAATTTAGTTTTCTAATAATAGAGTGGAGGAAGTTTAAAGCTTACTCTCTAAAGCTTAGGGATCAATCAGCCTTGAATAAAAAATATTCTCAATTTTTTTATAATTATGAGCCGATTCGAATCATGTCCCCTGACAACGTACAAACCAAAACTTAGGCAAATCATAAATCTACGCTCGGGCTAGGGGATTGCACCAACAGATAGACAACGCACCTTTCTCATGCATGCACATGGACAAGCAAAATTTAAATTCAAAGAAAGAAATTTATAAAGAAATGTGCACTTCATTTCAATAAAATTATATTGCATTACATATATAATCCTTCGTAGGTAGAAGTACATATACATCAATGTTCACGCTCGGTAATCAATGGGGATGATGTTTGCGCCAGAAGCTTGAACGCATCACCACCACCCATGTGGCATGATATCAAGCATTCAGATCATCATCAGACAAAGCCAATTGAACCATAGCTGGATGGACCAATGGACACTTTGTCCCAACCTTGGACTATCAAGCCTCTAACTAGTAGATAATGTATCATGCACTGAGTTCCTTTTGCTCGTTTCAGCTCTGCACGACCCATCCATGTAGGATGGTACGACCAACTACCCCCTGCTGTCATCAACCTGTGTTGCGCTCTCTCCTATTAGTCACCCCTATTTGAGGAGGGTTGCGTGTTGGAGAAGTACTCACGAAAGTTCTACGCTTGTTTTTCTAGGTAAAAGGTCACATCTACTGTACAAGAAAGGAAGCCTGTCACTGACACTCAATCGATGTATGGACTGTCCTTCTTAACATTGTGGAGGATCGAGCCAACCTTCTTGCCCGGGACATGTACCTTGGAATGATTTGTTAAGATCTTGAGCACACAAACCACAACTCACCTAGTGCACTTTGGATGAAGGAATGCTTCCCTCTCCTAAAGTCTCCCTATAGGGGCTATGAATATCGAGACTCAAATGGACTAAAAGATCGTTTTGAGGTTTTTTCTTTGGAGGAGAACAATGTTGGCTGAACCTCCCTCTCCCTCTCTCTTTACTTTGTACTCTCCATCTCTATCTACTTATATTCTCCCACTAGTATAGAATAACTCTTTTATGTCAGTTATAAATTGCCTTAAAATATGTAAAGCAACCGTCACATATTTAAATGTCGTAGTAACTGACAAGTTTTTTATAGCAATTTAGAACTACCATTGTAGGTGATGTTAGAAGGTGATTGACTGTTTTCAACCGCCTTCTAAAAGATGAATAGGCGACGATTCTTTATGGAGAATTGCCTTCTATAAAAGCATAATAGATTGTAGTTCTTTACAGAGAACTGCTATCTGTATTATAGTTGGTGAATGATAATGTCAACAGCCTTCTATATATTTTTTTACAAAATAGCTTTATACTATATTTAAAAAAAAATTGCAACAAAAATACATTCACAGCAACATAAATGCAGCAACTTACATATAATAAAATTATAATTTAATAGCAACAAAAATACATGCATAATAATATGCATACAAAGTTCATAAATAGTAGAATCACAATTTAACCATATATCATTAATTTATCTAGCATTTGAATTCAAATTACATGAAGCCATATATAAAAACTCATTATCAATTTAAAAATATTTACAAACCATCTCGCTTTAAAAGAGCGTGAATCTTATTCCTCAAGCTCTATTTCTACAAAAAAAAAAATTATAAATATTATACAAATATAAAATAAATAAGAAGTACTTACTTTTTTACAAATTTAAGGATCATAAATTTAAACAAAGAGTATTTACTCTCTTATAAAACTTAAAATTAACGAAATAAATTTATAAATAAAATTATATCTTTATAATTATTTTTTAAAGCTCAACAATGTACACCTATAAATTAAATTAATAATTAAAATTTTATAACTATCACATAAATAATCAAAATAAAAGTACCTTTTGAAATATTATACTATTCCACAATTTTCATTCGTCTCATATATATGCTGTCAATAACTTACAATTATTATTATATAATTCATCATTACTAAACTCGCTCTTATTTTCTAGCAACTGCACAACTAAAATTAATTAATATTATAAAAAAAATTAATTTTGAAATAAGTGTGCTAGACCACATATAGTAGGTGTTATTTCTGATAGGCCTACAAATACAATGTGACGTGTGTACATAAATATATAATATCTATACTTAATATCATCATCTAGTTCTAGATACTAATTAGACACAAAATTGAGTATATTACAATATATTTATCAAAATATACTCAAAATTTAAAAATATAAGCTACAATGCCACTATAATCTTTAATTTAATTGTAAATTTATTTTTGTAAAGGCGAGTCATACAAAAAATTATGACTTATCAAAATTCACAAAGTGTTTATACATAATAAAATAATAGTTATTTATAAAAAATATAAATTCAAATATTTGTTTACTGATCAATGACATTTAAATTACTGGCGATATGGCTAACTGATAGGATTTATCCAATATATACATAATTTGTATAGATCTAATATAGCCAACATCTAATGACTCCTATTAAAAGATCAAATATTAATTATAAATTTGAATATACTTGAAATATTAAATTTTTATATATTTAAGAACTTTGTTAAAATGTACTCGCTATTATAATGAATAATAACCAACAAATTTCGTCTGGCTTCTATTATTCTGTTTTCTAATGCTGTTATGTATTGATTTTTATTTTTAATAAAACCTGCAATGCTTTGTGGATCCATATAGCAGTATATTTCTAGCAAATTGCTATCTGCTCTTACTAGATTATATAGACATATATTTTAATAATAATATAAAAATTAAATTTTTTTCTAAAATATAATTGTACATAATATGCATATATATACTTACCCAATGTAAGCACTTATGATTAACTTGCCGATCTTTTTAAATATACTAAACTCTATAGTCTCTTTTTTTATCAAATAATAGTTATTTGTTATACCCGGCAGAAAAAAAAATATAGATTAACACCTCATTCGTTAATGTATGAATTGTGCATTCTAATATCTTATTTACAAATGACAAAGAATATGATCTTTTTTCTATATATAATTTATATAAAATTAGAATTATAAATCATATTATATATATAATAAATGCAAATGATAATAAATAATATTATTTATCTTATTTTTTTTACTTTAACTTGCAGCTGGTTTCTCATCATGTCGTATTCCAGTAGATTTAGTTTTTATTCGCTTTAAAAAATGAGAAATTAATAAAAAAAAAATTTAAAATTATAATATTATAACAAATCTGTTCTTGATTTTGAAATAATTTTACAAAGCGTGGTATCTGAGGCAAATACTACATAACTTTTCTTAAAACACCATATTTTTTTTTAATACCATCTACACACATATTCCACCTTGATTTTCCGCATTCTGAACATTATTCCAACTCATTATACTCATTCTGATATAAAATACAATCATTAGGACAAGCATTGATCTTCTCATAATGCATTTTTAATTTATGAAGTATTTTCTTTGCTTCATAAGTTAAAATCGAAAGTTGATTGGGCACTAGTAACATAATAACATCTCTTTTAAAAGAATAAGCAACTTTGTAAAGCATTTGCTGTTTTTTAAGTTAAATAAGTGCATTAGTGTAGAAAATTTAATAAAATTCTTACGATTAGGATGTAGTAGACTCCTGACCCCTTGAAGCAATTTTTCAAACTGTTTTGAAGCGTCTGATAAATTATTTTTAATATTTCAAATTAAATCATTGATTCTTTTTCAATTGTATTTTCAACATTAATATCAACGCCTGCACAGATAGATAATGTATTTTTCACACTGTTATTTATTTCATTCATTACAGATTCACCATGTCAAATTCATCTCTTATAACTCTCATCAAACCCATAAAAAAATAAATAATCTTTCACAATATTTATTTCAAAATAATTTTATATTTTCATATTTTAAGCATGAACATCTTATTTTCATTAACTAAACATTCATTTTTCAGTGTAAAATTTATAAAAAAATTTACTCTGTGATCATATTCAGATGATTACCTATTCATTTTAATCTAATATCGATCCATATATAATTACTTATAAAACAAGAATTAATATAATTAAAATATACCAGTTAAAAAAAATAATCTACTTGAGCCTATAATGCTAAAAAAATTCAACACATTAAAAATAGAGAATAAATAAGATTTGCATTGTGCGCTTTTTAAGTAGAGAAGGAGATTCAAAATTAATAAAACTAAATTTTGCGTAATAATTGATCGATCAATTTGAAAAAATAATAATAACAAAATAATAAAAATAATAATGAAGGAGAAGAAGATCAACAAGAAGAGGAAAGGAAGAAAATTAGTAAGAAAAAATCTAAAAGAAAAAGAAAGAAAAGAATTAGAAGATCCAGAAGAAGAAGAGAATTTAAAAAAAGGGGGAAGAAGAACAAAAAGAAGAAGAAGATGATGAAGGGGGAATACGAAGAAGTGGCCAGAAAGGGGGCAAGAGGAGGATGAAGACGAAGTGAAGAAGAACAAGAAAAAGAAGAAGAAGAAGAGGGGTTGGGATGGAGGAAGATGAAGAAAAAGAAGTGAAGAAGAGGAAGAAAAACAAGAAGAAGGCGGAGGAGGCTTCAACATCGGTGAAGGTCTCCCAACGTTGAGATGCTCCCCGCGTCAGTGAAGGCCTCCTAATGACGAGTGAGCAAGCTGAGAGCAGCGATGAGTAGGGTAGTTGATTAGAGTGAGCTTGGGTGGTTTTTTTTTGTTTGAGATCTACAATTTGACTAGTAATAGAAAGATTTTAGACAACTGTTGACTTTATTTTGTTTAAGATCTACAATTCGGCTGGGTGATAGAAAGACTTTAGACGGCAATTGACTGGGTCAACCACTGTCTAAAGTAGCTATACCCTCAGATGGCGGTTGATAGTCAATCGCCAAGCGGTTTAACTATTTAACCATCTTAATAAAAGCGCCATAAAAAAAATTGTCTTAATGTCCCTAAGAGATTTTTGAGCATCTAGTGGAACATTATCTAACTTAGTTGGTAGATGAAAGAGAATCTCTCAGAACCACTTAAATTTTGATGTCTTCTACATTTCTACACACTTTACTCTAGTCCTTTACCTCTCCACGTTCCTTCTCGCCTTCTACAGTGCTTACAGAACTCCTGCGCATCACCTGCAAGCAAATCTCTCCTTCTTTTAAGTTAACAATATAATTTTTTATAATTAAGATATCCTCTATATAAATTTTTCTTAAAAATATTAAAGTCTTTTCCTTGGCTCCCATAAGAAGTGACAAGAGGCCTACTCACTCCTTTAGTTCTCACGAAAGTTCTCATGAAAGTATTGCCGATAAGAGCATTTAGAGCAAACCCAATTTGAAGTCATGAGCTGAGTGAAGACCTGTTAGCTTCCATCTCATTTTCTATTTAATACTTTATCAAGGGCTTCCTTCATTATCACCCATTTTGAATTAAGGGTGAGCCGAGATACCCAACAAAACAAAGCATGTTGAAGCTAAAGCTAGCCCAGTTTGAGGTAGAAGAGCTCTGTTTAGCGCGAGAACTAAAACAGGATCAAAATAGTACTATTTTAAAAAATAACAATAATAATAATAAATAAATTATTTTAATTATTCTACACAAATTTTAATATAAAAAATAATATTTTACTTCACATACTCAATAATTTTTAATAAAAATACAAATTTTATTTCACATCTTAGATCAAAATACTCGACTTGAATATTTTGGTTTAGAATGTGAAATAAAATTGATATTTTTATTTTAAATTATTGAGTATATAAAGTAAAATAATATTTTTTATATTTAAATTTATGTAAAATAATTTAAAATATTTATTTATTATTATTATTATTATTTTTTAAATTAGTATCATTTTAATCCTGTTTTAGTTCTCACGCCAAACAGGGCTAGCTAAGAGAGATGCCATGTTCATCTACTCTTAACTCTAAAAGTGCCAAAGGGCTTCTATCAAATCCATCTGATCATTTTTCAGATTGAGGATCTCTAGAGCGGACAGAATAATTGGAATTCCATCACCTATCAGGGCAGGGAAAATGCTAGATTTGCTTGCATGTTTAAGGACATAATTAGGTATGGCAATATAGCGAGTTTAGGCTTGGTTGAACAAAAATCGTATTCAACTCGCTTTCTTTTAACTATTACTCATACTCGCCTTATACCTGTTTTCAACCCACGTCGCCTAGCTTCTCCCAAAACTTCAACCCTCACTTCCCCCCATTTTTCCCAGCTTCATTTTTATCCTCCCCTACTCACCCTCTTTTGTCCCAAATTCATTTCTAATAATTAAAAAGTAATACCTATTTAAATAATTTTTAGTTTTAAAATTATGTAATTTCATTTAATTACTAGTAGGTCGTGAATTGAGGCCGGTATAATTTTATTACACCCGAACTCGACTACCCCATAACAAATCAAGGGAGATCACAAGTCACGAGTACAATTTTGTGAGCCAAACCCATCCCAATAAGAGTGAATCGGGAAGTGCTAAATGAGTTTGAATAAAAATTATCAAATGATGTAAACTAGGCTAGTTAGTCAGCATATCCTATCCCATTACAAAATTTCCTTTTGCACTCACGATAAAATTTTTTTGTAAGGGCTAAGGCTATCTTTGGAGGGAGGGGAACTGCTCAATTGTGTCTCAGTGGGAATTGATCAAACTGATGAAGGGAAGAAATGACAAAAGCAGTAAACAAATCATCCCTTAAATTGCTGTCTTTGGGTTATTGCTGGGATTTCTTCAGTCCCTTCCAGAGAATTAGCAATAAGTGCTCCGAATGTAGAGGTGACGTCAAGTTAACTGAGAAATATCTCTTAATCACAGGTTTACTAAAATTATATCTCAATTGTGATTAAATTTGGGTAATTAGAAATATCTCTGTGTTACAATTGAGATCGAACTAAGTTGGAGAGAAGTGTTCAAGCATTCAAAATTAAGCGGAGCAGATTTTATTTTGTACCTTTTATTTTTATTTGAGAGTAGAATTTTATAGCCTGGATGCAAGTTTGGATATTTAGAATCTCATGCGTTTTTGTAAGGTTGATTTTGACTGTTAGAATAGTCTAGATGCAAGTTTAGATATTTAGAATCTCATGCGTATTGATTAGATAATCTTAAAATTTATCAAAAGTTAAAATTCTTCTTAATATGTTGACTAGTAATAGTAAGATCGATCTAAAAGTTAACCTTGGGTTGTGCTAGCTCCAGGGATGGCTTAAGTTGGTTGGAGGGTGACCTCAGTACTAAGGTCGACTTGAGGTCGACCTTCGGGTCAACTTGACAGAAATTTTAGCCATCATAGGGGATTTTTCCAGTTCGACTTGGAGGCGACCTCAGTAATGAGGTCAACCTCTTGGAGCTGACTGTTGGCCTGTTTTGATTCTCCAATGGCTAGTTAGGGTAGACCTCCAGGTCTTTTTCAGCCTATTTTTCTAGTTGTTGGAGCACTTATTATATAATGAATTGCTCCAACCACCACATTCACTCTCCATCATTTCAAAAATGAGTAAAGCATTCAAGTGGAGATTCAATCAAGCATTCAAGGCGACATAGGTGTAACTTGGACTCAAGTGCTCAAGCTCTCTATCCACTCTTCTACTATCTCTCAAGATTCAATAATAAGAAAGAAGAGAGTGATTTTTTTTTATTGTAATATTTTTGTTTTTCTCTTTTGCCTTCACTTTGTGTGTGAAGAGGGCCTCCAAATAGAGGTTGGAGGAGGTGAGCGTGCCCTTACTTAAAAGTAAGGAGGGCCTTTAGTAAGTGGATAGATGAGAATTTGTGTACGAGCTTCTTAGCCTAAACCAAAGAGTGTGTTATAGTGAGACTTTTTCGATCAGGGTGAAATGGATTAGGCTTGTGTTCGAGCCGAATCACGTTATATCATGTGTTCATTGTGAATGTGATATTCTCTTTTTGTTTGTTCTTATATTTGCTTCCGCTTGTATTGTTTACCTTTTATATTAAGTAAAGTAAATTTAAAATTCTTAATAACGATTATTCACCTCTCTAGACATCATACTTGATCCTACAAGTACAAGTCGCTTAGCTTTGCTTGAGATTTGAAACCCTAGCATGGCTTCAAAGTAGGTGGATTTAGAGAGGGGAGAAACCTCTCCACATATATTCACAAAGCCTTATTATAGCAGAGTTGCGTGCTTCTTTATTGTCTGATGCACTTCTTGTGATATTGACAGGTAGCTTAGAAATCTAGGGATTGCCAATGATGAGAAATCTGTCTCAAGAGGAAGGGGTGTGATTTATCCAAGTTGCCTTTGCATATCTTTACGCATTGTTGCCTCGTGATCCGCAAAGCGGTATTTGAAGCGTACACGTGGAGAGGGCCCCATCCTCATAGATCAGGCCGGTGGCGCAGGGTGAACGACAGGCGACCTCCTCAAAGCCGAACAACCTCAAGCCGAAGAGGCTTCAAGTCAAACATCCGTACCAGTATGGTCTGCTTCAAAGAGTGCGCGGAATGACCCCTCGCTCCCCATTAAAGAGGTATGGCCTGCGTTAGGCGCCGTACATCCGTACCAGCAGGGGAGACGGTCCTTGAAGCACCCTAGGCTATCCCCCACACGTCAGAGTTGAGAAAAATTCAGACTATAAATTGGAATGTAACAGGAGAAGAGGGGGCTCTCCTTTTTTTCTCTTCTGAACCTCTCTCCAGAAATCTCCACTGTGACCTGCTTTTCGACTAGTGAACCCTTTTAAAAGCCGCCCGGAAAGAGGCGCCGTGGTTTTCCGTCTCACCGATTTCCACGTCAAAAATACTGATCCCTTTTTAGTTTTTAACACGCATGCATCTCAATCAGCGCATTATCTTCGTAAGTTAAGTGTGTGAGTATGAAGGCCTCAGTTGGAAAGAGGTGTGGTGTGAGAGAATATCTTTTGATTTTTGTGAAGTATTAGGGGACCTCGAGCGCCGATGTGCGTGCAACACTTGATGACATCACTAGGCAGGCACTCAGTGGGAATGTTCATGATAATGGTAATCATGTCAAACGCCTATAAATTTCAATAGATGACCAAGAGATTACCTCAAAAATCTCCTTCTAATCAAGCTCATTCTCACTTAATGAATTCCTAGAAGCTGCCCAAGAGCATTGTGATCCTTCCCTTGTTGGAGGGCTTTTTCACATAGAAGTCTCATGTCTCCTTTCTTCATTACTGCTCCTTTTTCCACTCGACCTCACATCTCTACACATTTCAAGACACCAAACGATTAAGCCAAGATTTTGCCCGATAGACAAAATAGCAAGTCAACATTATATAATTAACCAAACATGCGATTCTATTTACTATCCATAACAGATCAAAATTTCTGAATAGCAAAACTTGGTGGATTATTCTAACTATAACAGACCCTTAAGGTGTGTTTGTTTGTAAGGTTAAATTTAAGAAGGTTAAAATTAAATTTGGATAGAGATATTTTTTTTATTAAAAGTTGTGAATGATGTGAAATAAAATTAGTTATTATGTTGGGATATGTGAGGGATGTGATATAAAGTTAGTTATTATATTGGAATATGTGAGGGATGTGATATAAGTTAGTTATTATTTTAATAATATGTGTAGGATGTGAAATAAATTTAATTTTTAATACTAAATTTTATGTGTGATGTGATATGCCTGGTTAAAATTAAACCAGGTTAATTTTAACCTCCTAGACAAACAGGTAAAACATTGATACTAACCTAAATCAAATTTTGCTTTTTCTTTGAAATTACAATCCACACAAAATACTAATGTTACATTCGAAAGTGTAACTAACCATATCCCTGTCCTTGAAATAAACAAGCCTTTTGATGCAAACGTGAGAAAAACTTGAAGGTATTCTTCTCCAAGCAAAATGATCAAAGCAGCTTTAGTTTGACAGCAGCTGTTGGTATTCATGGAGCAACCTCGGGATGTCGACCATGCGCAACTGATAGATCACATTAACGCCAAAGGTGAGACAGAGAGAACATATCACACGCAAAAGAAAAATCCAGAGTCATAATTTTATTTCTTATGCGTATGATACAAAGAAATTTTTAAATACAACAACAAACAATTATCTTCATAACAAGGATATGAATACTTAAATGTTGAATATTCCATAATTGATCCTATAAATCAAATACATAATAAAACGCATCTTTAACCAAACATAGCAAGAGATACTGTTTTTTCAGTGCTTAGAATTTGTTTTTGTTATTGTATATATGTATAGCCAACCGCAAGTACTTTTATTAAGGATTCATTGTCGTTGTTGCCACTGTTCATATGTGAGTAAGATTTGGATATTATGTATGTAATATGCACTTTTGTTTGTGATAAATTACCCCTACATCTAATCAAGAGTCATGCAAGCATTCTCAGTTATGTCAACCATTTACTTTGTCATTACACCTATCATTAATATTTTTTGCAATAATATTGCATGAGATGGGACCTTACCGACTAAATCAAAGCCAGATATAGTCCGGCTTCATAAAGTTTAGCGCCAATTTCTCAGTTGAAATAACCCAAAAAAATACAATTCCAAAATAAAAGTTGTGCAAATTCAATAGGATGTAATGATACAGCTACAACTTTAATCTGAAGACTGAGAATGGGGTATAAAATTATAACAAGCATGGATATCCACAATGACTTGGGCGTCCTGGGCCTACCTAACTAAATGTAGGGTTGGATCTAGCCTATTTATATGTATAAGAACAATCCAAATGAATCGATTGCCTCAAGCCAAACTGACCTATTGTCCAGGTCTCATGGAAATTCAGTAGTGCAATTATTTTCCACCATTAATGGCTGGGGGTATGAGAGGGATTGGTCCTAAACAAGCAATATTTAAGAAGGCACGATAAAATGGATAACAGAACTTCGTTCAAACCGAATTTCAGATTTAAAATATGCCTGCATATCTTCTATTGGATTGAAACTATGAAAATACCAATTTATGCTAATGATCACTAATCTGTTCAGCAAAAATGCTACCATAGACAGCGCATAACAGACCAAATGTAGAATATAATACACCTGGGAAACGTCCTTCAAGTGGAAAAAGTGATATTCTTCTAGGCCCTGATTGGTTGATGACAGTAATGGGCTAGACATTAAAACGACTCTGCAATGGTGTAAATGAAAAGTAATCAGTAAATCAAGGCGAGCTGTTAAAAATGTAAATTGACTGAAACGCAAGCACGCGCACAGTGTTTATGTGTAGAAGAAAATTCAATCATTCAATCAGTACAACAGGCCTCATACTTGGAATGACTTGTACACAAGGTTTTGGTGTTGGAAGGGATCATAACTAAGTTTTGGCATAGATGAGTGTTTGTTCGTCTAATGTGAAATTGACATGAGGAGCAATCCTTATTCATTATCCTACTTTTGATTTTTCATAGCAAAGAAGAAATGGACCACGTAAATTATTCACAATTCCATTTCTGGTAAATTTGAGAGACATCATTAGCTTATGCCTTTTTCATGAACATTAAATTATAATATTTTAGTGGTGTTCTTCTAGTCCAGTAAGGAATGAGCCTGCTTGGGAATCAAGAGGTCTCAGGTTCGAATCACACACTATCACCACAATTTTCAAGTGGGGTAGGAAAATTTGTAGTGTTATGAATGAAATAAAAAAAAAATCATAGATGTTTTATGTTAAAGAAGAAACCACAATAATAATTTAGATAATAAAAGTACAATATCTCAGAGCTTTACAACTATAATCTATTAAAATACTAAGTTTCGGATTGGCAAAAAAAGGACCAAGTTTTGCCAAAACATAAATTTAATGAACTAGGAATCAGCATGAGTACTTCAGAGTAGTCATGGGACAAAGCAAAGGTGATTCTGAACTAAGAAAAGGAAAGGGAAACAAGAGGAGGAAAAAATAGAGATGAGCCAGAAAGAGAATCCTAGAAGACAGAAGATATTGGCTTTATCACATTCTAGAAGCATGACCTGAGCAATAGAGCAATTTACAAAGTTTACTCCAAGTCAATACTAATGATTGCTAAAGCCAGATAAACATGACATGGGTGAGGGTGGAATATCCTATATGCCACGTAACATATTAATTTTTAATTTTATTTTTAAAAATTTGATATTTGTCAGATATTTGTTTGATACTTGTCGATACTTTTAATCAGAGAAAAAATATTGAAACAGTTGGTCCAGTCTATACAATAAAATTTCAAAAAATATCTCATACATAAAATAACTCATGCATAAACTCAAACATTAAAATTGGGAGAGCAATATACTGGGCTCACGCAATTGGGATCGCAAAGATCCTTATACACGCTAATGTTTCAGTAGTAGAAAATAATTTAGTATTCGTAGGCTGCTGCATCTAACTTTAGTTGACTCCTTTTCATAGTTTTACAGATGTTAGTGATGTTGCTTTTTTTTTTACCTCAATAGATATTTTATTTTTGCTTATGCTGGACGCTAATCACATTTTTTCTTTATTTTGATTGAGCTCATATTGCGAAAAAAATAGGACTTTAGCCTTTTTTATTTTATCTATTTATTAAATTAAAGCTTCAGAGAGAAAAGAGTGTGTATTTACTTTGATTAAGTCAGTATATTTGAGTTTAGACCACAACCCTAACTGCATCCTAATATTTCCGTATTCTACTTTTTAAAAGTTTAACGTATTATTTTATTTATATCATGTAGTATCCAAATCACCGTATTATGTGCTTCATACAGTAACATTCTATGTGATTATTGTTTAAATGAAACAAATTATTAGATAACAATCTCATAATACTTCCAAATACAATATTAACATTTATGAACTTATTATTTTTGAAAATTTGGTCCAGATCTTGTTACATAAAATTTGACCTTGTTCACTTAATTTAGATGTATGTATCGATGAATCAAATCTAATTATTGTTCATGGTAAGGTAAATCCCTAAAATATTTATAAAAGCAAATCGACATGCCTTGCATTGTGTGTCGAAATCCAATATGATTTTCATCTTTCAATGAATGATTGGTAAAATTGTGGTTAACCATAGTTATCTATAATACCAAGAATTTCGTATATTGTGTTTGCTGAAATGTAAAATCTAGCAAAAAGATGGGGTGGGAAGTAGGTATGGCATGGGAAACAAGCTAGAGCTCCTATAGAGATTGATGGTATAGAAGATGATGAGCCTTTCAATGATGCTTTTCATGAGAAAATTGACTTGTTTAATTGTTATAACATCTGACATCTTTTATAATTTAAAAAATCAATTACAGCGAATTATCAATATTGTTAACAATTTTCAAATCATAAAAAGTGTTAAACCCTTCGTGGAATAAGCATCAATGATTTCAACTATATTTAAGAACTTTGCTTAACTCTTGCACATACTACTATCCAAGGCAATTGTAAATCATTAACAATGTTAACGATCTGGAAATACTGAACAAATGGTAATGATTAATAAACGTAACAATTTAATAATTTGAAATCCAAAAATAATGCCAATGGTTTGACCCACAACCCTATTGACGTGGCCAAAATGAGATGCTTCTATTATTTCAGCCAAGTCAATGATGTATCTTCAACTATTACTTAGGGTATAATACAAGTTTTTTCTAGCAATACCTTGTAAAATACTTAGGGTGAAGACTCATAGTAGGGAATTAGGTTTGTCATTATCCATTCCAGATTATGAACACTAATAAGTGATAACTGAGCTGCTATCTATATTGCTAGTGATTATGTTTTACATGAATATGCAAAGTACGAAGTGCACCTTCGCCTTTTTCAACAAGTAGAAAGGTTGTTTATGTTGCACACTACTAATGCTCAAGCTACAAATATAATCACTAAGTCTTCGGACCCCTCTTGGTTTTAAAACTTATGAAGTAAGCCAGGTCTAGTGAATTCTACGGTCCAGCTTGAGGGGGATTATTAAAAAATAATATAGATTTTGAACCATGTTTATTATCATAGTCTCTAGGAGCATTACGTCCCAAGCTACTATTACAATTAGGTGATGAGAACATCACAAGTATTGGATAATCTCTGGTGTCATTGATAGAGATGATCAATTTGGCCACCAAGATGAAAAACTTTTTAGCTTATTTCATATTACAACATATAATTAGTCCAAAAATGAAGTCAATTTGTTTCTAGTACGAGTCCAATTGTAATTGATTGAGACCGTTTGATCAATTTGGCATAATTATTTTGTTATTATCTTAGTATTTAGTTTTAGGGGCGGGAGAAGTCCCTCTATTCAAAGAGTATGTAAATAAACATTTATTTTCATCTCTTTTCACACAAAAATGCAACATCTGTCCACCCCGCCACCTCTTACCCCAAAACCACATGACTTGTGCCCCTGAAGTTTCTTTTGTACGTGAGGCCTTACGTGGGATCAACAACTCTTCACAGAGTGTCCATTAGTTCATGGATGATTTTCTCTTCAACTATAATTGATAGAAAAAGCTAAGGTACATCCCTCCCCAATTTGAATAATCTATGGCATAATCAAAATTGAGTCAAGAATTTTAGTTTGATCGATTTATTTGCCCAAGTTGAGAGACATGGTTTATTATTTAAAAGATAATTATGGTTGGGAGTTACTTGTGAGAATCTCATTTAATTTTGAATACCTTAAACAACAGTTTGGATGAAATTTAAAAGCCTTTATCTAATAAGGCAAATCCTAATTTACCATTCATCCAACACAATTAGAAGTTGAAACTAATGTAATTTGTCAGATTTAAACTTTTCTCGATTTTCACATAATTATCTTGAAAATTATTGTGGTTATTACTGATACATTGCGATAAACTACATGATATTAAGTTTACATAATCATTACATTTTATCCCACATAATTTTTAGTATTAGAGCATGGTTAGTTGAATATGTCTACTTTTCTGTTCATCATTCTTCATTTTATTTAGTTCGTTTAGGATTTATCTTAGTTTGCATTTTGCATGTCATTTAGGCATTTTGCAAGCCCATGAGATCAGGTCTAGGTTATACATTGTTTAGGTCCCTCCTATTTTGAACAAGGCACCTAATCACAATATTACGTCAAAAGAGCTTATTTCTAGATTAGACCACTTTGACTAGAGGTTTAAATTTGCAGTGGAGAGACCTCAATTAGAGCAGAATCAATAAACTCCTCATGAGGTTGAGGTTGAAGCCTAGGTGAGATGTTAAGGCTAGGAGACCCACCTACCACCTAGTCGTACACAATTAATATGATCAAGACCCAAGGGATCTTGAAGAGGGTATTCTTCAAAGCATAAATGGAAAAGTTCATAATATTGATGGAAGGTTAGACCCTAAAGCATATTTACACTAACTCGATGGTATGTCTATGTCTTTTAGAGGTGTGTCATGAGAATTTTATGGAAGGCTGAGTCTGCAGAAATAAAGCTTTCCATATGGGCCAAGCTTTGTATTAGCAATGTAAAGAATCTCAACCACCAGCACAAAGAAAGTCTTATTAAGTATTGAAGCTTACAATGATTTCAAGAGAAAAATACGTCCCCACGACTTGAAAAAAACTCCCAAAGGACAATGACCACTTTTGACTACATCACAAGGTATGAAGGGTTTCTATTGCAATGTGGGGGTTGTTGAGAGTCCAGTGATAATCTTGTTTTCAAGTTTGTCTAAGAAAAGACGAGCAACATGAGATGTATTTATGTTGGGCCACTACTCGAGGAGTATTCCAAATACTACTAGTATCTTAATGTCCTACAGTATGAGAGAATTTTACCATAAGTCCTATGCCTACCATTGTCCTTGTTCCTAACATTCATCACCCTCTGTTGAAGAAGCACAAGGGAATGACTACTACTATGTGTAACTAGTACGATGCTTAGATACCAAGGTTTTCATCACAACAAAGGTATTCATGATTAACCAACAAAAAAAGGTACCCTAACACTAGATACTGATCCAGAGCCTACGTACATAGCCGAACTTTAGCTGCTGAATAAGAGAAGTGTGAGGGTGAGCAAATAACTGAAATGTACATTGGACAAGATTTTAAGCCTCAGTACATGATGAAGAGAAATTAGGTGCACTGTAATGCAAACTAGGGAGATTAGAGCTTGTTGTCAAAACTTTGTTTCTAACCTTTATCATGATTAATCATAAGGAGTGAATGGGCTATTACTGATAATGGAAACTGCCTTCATTTGATATCCACCAACATATTTATATAGATCTGATACTAATTAATGTTTTTCTGGTTAACTTCTATTGTGTGGAGTGACACTATTAAAGTTAGTAGAATTATGAAGGCAAACCTTAGCTTTATGACCAAAATGTCACGATATATTACTGCTCTCATAATTACACTTTCATGTATAACAATAAGAGGATCTTGATAGTTCATCACACTTTGGGGTATAGATTTGTATGTTATTCAGGCTTTGGAGATTAGCTTTCACACTAAAATTATTTCTGCATGCATGCATATTAAAGAGCTGAGTCTGAATCGTCATCCGCATCACATGTTTTTTTCTTGAAGGATCTAAAAATTTATATAAGGTTATGGAACCTTACGAAAGGTTCTATAAACTTATGGATCGCCATAGAATGTAGTAAATTCTAGAGAAAGTATGAAGAGTTGACAAGACTATAGATAGGATCCGGCCCTTCATTTTTAAACTATCCAAGCTTGTAGTGAAATTTTCATTCTAAAGTGCTTCTGTGCTCTTTCCCTAACTAGCCTCTTGGAGTTCTTTGTTTTCTCTTTCTTCTAGCTTTGTCGCACAACCATCACTTAGTGAGGTTGCCAAGTGAGACTGACTAAGCTAGTCCACAAGGAACAGAGTTGAGAAGCTAAGGTCACACTATACTTAAAAGGGGGTAAGTTTGTGACATGTACCTGTAAGTTGTAGGGTTTCTTTGACTGAAATTTTCCATCCATCTTCATTAGGAGACAAAGCAAAAGGGTTCTTTGTTGAGCCTAGTGTACATCTTCAAGTGGCTATTTGTATTGCAAACTTTGTAGTGAAGTAAATGGAACCCTTGATAATAGTAGACATGGTATGTTATCAGGCCAGACTTAAAAAATGAGTTCAAGATGGAAATAAGATTCCATACAACCAGTAAAAACAATGCATTATGTCCGCAGCTGTCACTCATTAATTTTAATTTTTTAAGGATGCAATAAATCAGAAGCTCTAAAGGTAAGGAAAGAATCACGTTGTGAGTGGATTTTGTCAGCTGCAAGCACATTAATGTTTGCTTTTTTTTTATAGTAGCACATTAATAATTATAGCAGATCAACTTTATGCAAACTAAACGTAGCTGATTAGATCACTCTGAAGGAGACTTATTCAGACATTCCAATGAGATAAATTACACACATTTGTAATCTTTTCTGTAAAACAACCAGCCACTTATGCTCCAAACATCCTAAATATCACTCAAATCATCTCTAGAACATACATGCTTTCATCTGAGTCTGGAAATTATATTAAGGAACTTTCTCCTGATTCCTTACTTAGCAACAAGCTTGGATAACAATCAATCGCCATAAAACTGCTCTACTTCCTAGAGAATGAAAAAGAAGAAAAACATTTGATGCAGATGGACTCATCTGCATCACATGTTGATCATTTCATACAAGTGATTTATGACAGGTTTTCACATCAGGTGCAAGAATTTTCTAAAAATGACAGATTATTTATGCTAGACCAGAATAATTTCCATTTGGGATATTTGCAGTGTTTCAGATTTATGCAAGACAAATACATGAGTCCAAGAATAATATCTAGTGAGCCTTTTGAACCTCTTCCATTCATTGAGTGTGACATTACCCATGAGCGTTTACCAGCCAAATCCACTTCAAGTCAAAAGTAAATTGAACACATCCTTGATTATTACAAAACTTCACTTAAAACTCAAGAACATCAATATTTGGATCGATGGAAAGAATTACCATAATTAGAGGATTCAATGCTAGAGATGAATACCGCATTTATACAGAATGAACTCAAGCATCTCCCAGAAAAGTGAGAATTGATGAGAACATTATAAGCACTAGACGATCTTCTCAGCGATTGAGAATCTAATGGTCATCAAATATTGGCCACTTCCATGAAAAAGATTTAAGCCTATTTCATTTTTGAATCTGTAATTGATTAAGTAGATCAAGGCAGACTGCTTTAGGTATTGATCAAATTGCAATTGGAGAGCCTATTTAATCAAGTTGGTTTGTTTAGTTTGCTCAGGTTTAGTTGACTAATCATAGCATTTTCAAGTTTATTTTCTTGCTTAGTCGCACATCCTTTTTGTGGTTTAAGGTTGTATTAAACTCTTAATTTATAGTGAATTTTTTTTCATTTGATGATTAATGAAATTTGACTTCCAGCAGAACTTTGATTTTAGTGGAGTCAATGACTCGGTGAGGGTTAGGACCATAGGTGAGAATCCTAAATATTCTAAGTGAAAAAAAAAAAAAGGAAAAAATACTCCAGATTTGTCCAACTACCAATTATTCTCTCCTGAAACCCTCTCTTCCTAATTGATTTCCCCCTCTCCTCATGAGCAGCACATATGCTTCCTGGACACCCACTGTTTCTTCCACCCGTCAGACCTCTGGTGGGATCTACTACCCCTACATCTAGTGTTCATCAAATCGTGAATTTCTTCCTCTTTGAATCTATGAATAAGTAGATGAAGCAACCGTGTTGTTTGAAAGAAATATACCAAAAAAGTGACAGTAACTGTGGAGAAATTAATTAAAATTGACCACATACACAGCAAATGACAAGAAACTCACTGATTTTGATTAATTATCAACCGTTGATAGTCTCGAAGTAGTGCGCCAAGCTCACACAACCTTATCGAGTTAGGAGCACACTTTTTCCAGTGCTGTCGTAGTGCCTAAACATTTTATGCAATAAACTGAGTTAAGGCCTAATAAAACCATAAGCATAATATGTTACATAATTCAGAAGTAGAATAGACCTGAATACACAATGCTTGATCTGTGGTGGGTAACACTTCTCCTACAAATCTTCTAGACAACTCCAGAAGGTCTTTGTCATTAAGTTCCTTAACAAGATTCACCTGAGCACCATCAATAACAGATGTAGAAATTCCTAATCTCCACTGTAATTCTAAAATTGGTGATTGATCTTTAATATTTTCCTGCAGAAGACAACCGAATAAAGTTACTTAACCAAGTTCATATCTAAAGAAAGATTTCCAAGCACATGGCACACAAATTGGATTAAAGGTCTTTCTGAACATACACTTCGAAAAGAAAATAAAAGAATGCTGAGTGTTAACCATTTAGATAGCTGATAAGAAATGAATAGATCACCTCAAGTGGAGTCATTTTTGTCTGATCTGAATCATTTGATTTTACAGATTTGCTCTCAAAATCATCATTTGTAGGACTTCGAAGTGACCTCTTTGCAATAGAATCATCTAGGAGTAAAATAGGAAGAAGAAATTAGTTTACTTCTTCAAGATTACAACACATCAAGTAAAATCACTGTATTACACTTGATTTTGGATAGGATAAGATCAACAAACAGGAAAGGAAATACAGAACCTTTGGGTCAAGCTATCAAGAGGGACCTTTGGGTCAAGCTATCAAGAGGGAGTACAAAATTTACTAATGAAGAGTTGCTTGAATAAAAGAAAAAAACTTGAGTAATCATACTGCTGCAGAAGAAGACTAACGTGGAATTATTTATCATTCAACAAATTCGCAGAACACAAAAATATGATAATTTTATAGTAATTGACTATTCAACAATTAGGAAAACTAATGACAGATTTTCTATTAACCTCAATATTCATATCATGATTGTAGCGATTAAAGGAATCATAAGAATCACAAATTGTGATACCTAAAGGTAGGGCTGAGCATTTTGTTCAAAACTTGAAACTTACATTTTATTCGATTCGAGCTCAACTTCATTTACTCATGAACTGAAGTCAACTTTCTCGAAATAAAATCGATTCAACTCAGAATTGATACGATATTTGTATAATGATAAGTATTTAGGTCTTCTCGATGTATATTTCTGATATTTTACATACATAAATAAATTATATAAGGTATATATTGAAGAGATTAATGAAAAAGTGCATATATAATAAATATAAATTTAAACAAAAAATTATTATTAATATATATTAAATGTAAAATGAATATTTAAATGAAAAATAAGCTTAAAAATTAAGATCGGTTCAACTTGAAAATCGAACTAAAATCAAATAAAATTAAGTCGACATAAATCAAACTCAAACTTAACTCGAAAAGTTTGAGCTTGAGTTGTGGCAAACATGTTCAAATTCGACTCGTTATTAGCTTTATCTAGAGCTAAGAAAAAGGGTAAAAGGACTTGTGAATGATAAACAATTGAAGAGAATCCTAAGGGGATAAAAAATCTGCAATAAATAAAATAATATTGCAATTTTTAACCTCAAAAATTTATTTGTATTCATTGCATATCTTTATATGCCCATGAGTACGTGAATAATATGCAAAAGTGGATAAAAGCTTGGTGCAGTAGAACTTCCAAATGGTTTTCAAAAAATAATACAAATACTAACTCTAAATCAAAAACATAAAAAACAACACTTAGGACTACTCTAAACCATCAAATGGAAGATAGATTGAAAGAAAATGAAAATCACTTCGATGCTAATAGTATACTCATGGATGGCAATCAAAAGATTGTGATTGGGACTGAGAGCCTATCAGGATAACTGAACAAAACTAGAACTGATCAGCCCATGGAGATGGGAATTTGCAGTTGAAGCTTGCTTGGAGTAGGAGAACAGTTAAGTTGAGAAGGAGAAAAGGATTTATTTTTGGAAAAAATATGAGCCACCGAAAACTGGAATGCAGCCAAATGAAATGAAGATTGCAAAAAATGAAATCAGCAACTATAACATTTCGATTAAGGAAAGTGGAAGGCCATCAAAGTAAGGTAACAACAGCACGAAATCCACTTGGCCTCAAGAGGTTCAAGGGCTCGTTGCAAATTATCTTCTAGGAGATGGTACAGAGACTATAAAACATGAACAATTTCAGCACACCAACAACTTGACGAAATGCAGTAGTCTGGAGAAAAATGGAAATTGTCCTGGGTATTACTCCAGGTCTTTCTCATAGTTTTGTGTGTGTGTGTGGGGGGGGGGGGCAATGAACAGCCTCCTTGAAATTGTAGGGAGCTAGTGATGATCAAAAAACTCCCGTAGTTATATTACCTGTGACATCCAAAAATTTGATTGGTGATTTAAAAATTAAAGCTAATTTGGACCCAAAATAAATAATTTTAGACCTAAATGTAAAAATTTTGAACTTATTTATAAGGATATGAAAGTTAAGGAACTAAATTGCAATTTTTCTTAAAAAAAAAAAGATAAGCATAGGGTTGCCAACTACAGCAGCCCCCAGCCTCTTCCCTCTCCCTCTCAGCTGTGGTTTTAAATAAAAAAAAAAAGAAGAGAGAGAAATAACAAGTTATTTCTCTCTCCTCTGTTTTCCGTTCTGTGTTCTGTCGCCCGTCTTCTGCCGAACCAAAGAGCAGCAGCAGTAGTTGTTGGAAACAGAGAAGAAAAAGAACAAGGAAAAGACGAAGAAGAAGAAAAAGAAGAAGGAAGAGGAGAAGAAGAAGGAATAAATGAGGGATTCAAGCTTTGTTAAAACGGTAAATCAGTAGGTAATTCTTTCCCCAAAAATTAGTGTTGGTTTATTATGTTTGTGAATATATAATTTAATGTTTTGTGAATATAGAAATTGTGGTATTACGCCAAGTATTCTGTTAATTGAACGTGAAATGAGATGAATTTGATGATTTGTAAGGTGATGTGGTACTAATGAATTTTTATATACCAAGAACCGATGAAGGAGGAATGTTGCTTATAATGTGTTATTCCGATGAGGGCGGAGAGTAAGGATGAGAATTTGGCTCGAAAATTGATAGTCGGTTGATGTTCGAGTCGATATTTAGCTCGAATCGACACAAGCCAAGGTCAGATCGGATCAAATTGGCTCGATCTCTATTTTTTTAAAATATTAATAATATATTCAATCAATTATAGCAATTATTTATTATCTTTACAAAGGTATATTTTAAGACAAAAATTATTTCATAAAGAGTTTGAGTTTGCTCGATCAAGGGTCGAATTAGCTCGAAGTTGAAACGAGCAGCTCAAACTCGAATCGAATTATTACGAGCTAAGTTTGAGCCGTGCTTGGCCCTGCTCAAACTCAAGTCGTTCTTACCCCTAGCGGGAGTGTACGCTGGGTGATATCCTAAAATGGGTCACCGATATAAGGTGCGGCTCCAACTAAAATGGAGTCTCATACAAGGTGCGGCTCTTGTCAAGGTTTCTAGGATAATAAGCTGTAGGAACTTTTGTCAGGCTTTTAGGTGAAAAAGTATAAAAATGATAGATCCACATCATTAAGAAGAATAATATTATGATATTAAATATTTGAGTGAGTTCATGGACATGAGAATTTGTGATGATAATTTTAAGGCATGTTATGTAATTATATCTACGAGGATAGTTATTGAGTATTCCATGATATTGTTTGTATCATTTCTCATAGTATTTGTACATGTTTGATTATTCATGTTATATTGTCATTATTGAGATATTATTTTACCTACAGAATTTGTATTAACAAATTTATGTCATTTTTGATGGCAGGTATTGCATTAGAAGGATCATGAGACATAGTGTCAGGTATCGAATGTTGCGGCAAGCAAGCGAATGTTTAAAATATACGTTGCACGATGTAAAAAGTTTAAGTCCAACATCTCGGTTGCTAGTAGCTCGGCAGATTGTAAAAGGGAGGACGAGTATTAGCAGCCGGGACGTCACATTACTAATATAGTTATGTATTATAGTCCATGTGTGACTTTTCTTTTAGAAACTTGTCAAACTGATATAAACAGATGATTTATTGACAAGACGTGATGTTCTCCGAGAGGAGCGAGCAATTATTATTATATATATTATCTAATATATATATATATATAAATGCTAATAATATTATATGATATATATCTCATCTGAAGGGAATGGCCAGAGATACAGAGGGAGAGAGACATGGAAAGAAATTTAGAGCTGTTGTTGCTTAATTTATACACAACAAAATTGCATTGACATAGCCTCAGTTTTTTTTCTTGGATACAAATCGATTCAGACTTGAGATAGGGGGAGCCAATTCGATATGATTTGTTTGTTGTTTTCCCATGATTTTTTTCTTATTGTTATTTTATTATTGATATGTGGTTATTATGTTATTGTTATATTATTGATATGCTGTTTATTATAATGTTATTCTATTGCGATTTATTATACTGGTAATTCCCTTAATTGTTGCTATCACTGGATGTTTACTGTATTGATACATTATTACTATTACTGAAACATATTTATAAGATTGATTCTTATTGTTGTCATTAAAATACTGAATTACTGGATTATGATATTGGAATAAGACTAAAAGAATACTGAAAATATTATAGAGTATTTCAAGATGTTGTCTATCATAGTTCCAAGACATTAATATTGTTATTGTTACTACATTGAGGCATCCCTGCATCTACTGAGAAATGTAAGTCCTCAATTGTTATTGTTACTGGTAGATATGACAATAATTTATAAAATAGTTTCAAGGTCCTAAAGTGAATTGAGAAAGCGAAATGAAAATTGAAATTTATACGTAGCATGTTACCTATTTTATTTATTGCTATCACTTGCATATTATATTAATTGTTTTTATAACGTGCTAATAAAATACTAAGTTCGAGAGAACTCACCATCTATTATTTTTAAAAGTACACCACAGACATCACAAACACCACAGAGAAGTGTAGAGAGCCTGATTTATAACAGTTTAATATATTATAGCTAAATCCAAATTAGTTTCATAGCACTGTACTCAACAACAACAACAACCACCAAGCCTTAATCCCACTAGGTGGGGTCAGCTACATGAATCCTTTGTTTCCATTGCGCTCTATCAGTTACCAAATTCTTATCTAAATTTAAGTAACTAAGATCACTCCTTATAGTTTCTTGCCATGTCTTCTTTGGTCTCCCTCTTCCTCTTTGTACATGGGCAAAATCCAATAACTCAATTTTTCTAACTGAAGCTTCAATTGGCCTACGATTTAGATGTCCAAACCATCTAAGCCGACTTTCTCTAAGTTTATTCTTAATTGGTGCAACACCAACATTCTTTCGGATATACTCATTTCTCATTCTATCCTTTCGTGTATATATCTACACATCCACCTTAACATCCTCATTTCTGCAACATTTATTTTATTTGTATGTTTCCTCTTTGCAGGCCAGCATTCAGCACCATATATCATCGCTGCTCTTACTACAGTTTTATAAAATTTACCCTTGATTCTGGATGAAATTTTTCTATCGCACAACACACCAGAAGCATTTCTTCATTTTACCCCTCCTGCTTGAATCCTGCTAATAACGTCATTATCTATTTCACCATCATTTTGTATAATTGATCCAAGGTATCTAAAGCGCTCACTCTTCTTGACAATTTGATCACCAATTGTCACATCTCCAATATAAGTATTTCTTTCTGTACTCAAACATTTTAAATTGTATCTTTATATCATGGACTATACCTTTGTTGTAACGGTAAAATGATTTAGATGTGCTACTTAGTATAATTTGATTTGAAAATAATTTAAGTGGTATCATAGATATACAGAGATATACGAAGAGAAACAAAGGGAGAGATATACGGAGAGGAAGAGGCAGAATTGGATCCAGGCAATCGTACATGCTTTTGGGTAGAGGACCACAAAGGAGAAGGGTATCCCGTCTACGATGATCGAATTCAACATTAAATAGGGCATAAAGAATCCAATTAACACCATACAAACGAACCTGCATCTGTAGGTAATCGTTCTTCAACGACAACAATAGAGCTAATTCTTCAAAGCAAAATTGGATCGAGTGGTGATTGATGTAGTTCAGCACACTATTAGCATAGGAGTCATGCCATAGTCTTGGAGAGAGTCATAGCTATTCGAACTGAACTGTAGGAGAGTCATAGCTATAAGAAGTAGAGGCAAGCATTTAGTTGATTTGGTCAATTTAGTTAAAAAGATCGCATTCGGTTTTGAAATTTAAGAAACCAAATCAATCAAAAAAGACTATAAATCAAAGATCAAACCAACCAAAAACTCAAAAAAAATTTCAAAAACTCAAAATGATTTAAAAAGATCGCATTTCGGTTTATTTCGATTAAAATCATAATTCTCTTATTTAATTAGTTTTTTCAAAAACTCAAAAATCTTAAAACAATATAATATAGCGTTACAAGGCTTCACAACTATAAAGGCAAAGAACATGACAAAAAAAAAGTTTCATAACTTTAAAAGAAAATTAATGAATATTTCATGTAATTTTAACAACATTATCACATAACGATGTATGACATTTTAGTTAATTCAGTTGGTTCGATTTTCAAATATAAGAAACTGAACCTAAACCATTTAACTAAAAAAATTCAATTACCAACCATTAACTAAACCAACAAAATTTAATCGATTCGGTTTTGTTTTTCGTTTTAAACTATTTAACGCACAACCTTAATAAGTACAGTTCGGATAGTGAAAAACTTGCCTAGGTAGCTACTGATTACTTGAAGATCCCAATTACTATATGCCATATAATTCATGTTAGAGGATGGGTTACTTGTTGGAGATTGGTGCTCGAGGGTACCTACATAGTCGCAGATTCAAGTGCCCTTGTGGCGTTTATGCAAGAATACTCTCCACTAAGGCATGGTTGTATCAGAAAGATTTGGTACAAACGAATCCATCCTTAGGGTTTGGGTCGAAGAGAGTGTCATGCATTTGGGTTTTAATAGTGAGAAACATTCCATAGCAATATCTTCTTTTATTTCTGCTAATACATTCCTTGTAGGTCAAGCTCGAGATGACAGCAAGGAAGATGAAGTGCATTAAAAGAAAATTTGTGGCTTCAATTTGAAGAAGTAACCCCTTTATTACTGCTGACAGGCTCGTAACTCCAAAGAGCATGGCACCCCCATTTCCCTAAGCAACGACCATTACCACTACGATGTTCGACATCACAGCTAATATCATGAAGCATCATCGGAGTTGCTAGAACCCAAATGCCCTCTTGGGGTCTTGTATCTCCACCGAAGATACATGGATTCTCCTACCTCCTAGATGGTTCAAGAGTAATTTTGACCGATCAGTATAAGGGGGCATGGCTAGAGCTGAATTTATCATAAGGGATCACATAGCAATATTCATCAAAGTCAATGGCAAAAGGATTCTTATGAATGTGATTCTCGCTACTAAAAAGTGGGTTGCACTCTAATGATTAAAAGTCATGGCACTTGCTGCAGCAAGGCAACAAACATATCCTTAGAAGGTGGCTTATTGGAGGTTCTACATCTCACTCAAAACAAACTATACCATCGCAATGGCATCCAGAACCCAGAATACCTCACATAGTCGGCTGAAGGAAGAGGGCATGTAGCCAAATTTTTGGCTCAATTAATTACATTAGGCGATTTTTACTGGGAGATAGGAATGCCCCTTCACATTAAGTTCTGTGACAATCTCAAAGATATTGGTTGATATATCTTTTGTACTTTGCCTTTAGTTTAATGCTAATGGCTTAAGCCACTTTTTGAAAACATTAAAACTAGCTAATCCTTGTAATTCAACAACTATGAAAATAATTGCAATATGAAATGCCACAAGTTTTAGTACAAGAAAATTTTGTTTGGTTGGAGTTTATTTTTTGGATGATTTGGGATGTTTCGAGCATAGAGAGAAATTTATTTTAATGTCATAATGTGAAATAAAGTTATTTTACTTTTGAAGATTAAGTTGGACGAGAAATAAAATTTACTTTTTTTAGTGGAAGATGTGTAGGAAGTAAAAAAAAAGTTAATTTTTAATACTAAAATTTGTGTAGGATATGAACTAAAGTTGCATTGAACAAGGGTATAAACTACAAACCGATTACCAAATAAAAAAAAGGAACCACCACCAAGTTGACTACTTGGCAAGAAAAAGATGTTCGCTTGACAGGAACCTTATGGGATGTTACCATAAATGGCATCAGACTCAACTTGTGAGGTTCTACGATACTAGAATGCCTTATCAGGAGCCTCATAGGTTGAACCTTGGAATACTATGTGTGCATCCTCATAAAAATTATTTATATACTAATCCCCAAAACTACACTCATTATAAGTCTAGGCATCCTTATAAATCAGCATATTTGTGGCTATAGGTCAAATGGTTGGAGCATGAAGTGCAGAAAGAATACCTTGGACTGACCCAATAGATAAGTTATTAGGGTTTTGCCGATGACACTGTCCTATTATGTAATCAATAGGCTGCTTACCCAAGAGTTTGAAAATTTGCTCAAATTATTGATGCAATTGATTAAACTTCTTGTTAACACTGACACTAAAGGCATTCATATTGCTTTTGAATGTGCTCAATTCTTGAGTAACTTGCCAGTCATTTGGGGTGAGGAATTCAACTGTATGAGTTTGTTTTTTGGCCATGATAAGGTGTAAAAGAATGATATAGTGAGATAACACAAATTGACACAATTACTACTAAAATAAACTTTCATGAAATTCAAAGTAAATTGTTAGATTACAAGTAGATGAAAATGTTTTAGGTAACAACGGGATGACAAATACGAGCTTTTAAAGTGAAAAATACTTTCGAAGTGAAAAGATTCACGTATTTGCCAAATAGGTAGGCCGCTTTGCGAGATGAAGTTGGTGCAAACTGTGATTGGTGCGAGCAAGCGTTGCTAGAACCTCCGTAGGAGAGGCACTCGGGCCGCACGATTCTACGAGTGAGGTACGGGCTCTGCGAGCCCCTTACGGAACTATAAGCAAAGGCGTCTGTTGTAGGAGGTCGACTGATGCTTACGCGCCGATTCGAAGCGGAGAAAGGAAAAGAAGCTCATCCTCCTTTGATACTAATTTATGTAAGGAAAGAGAAAGAGGAAGAAGGAGATGGAAAGAGAAAGAAGATTTACAAAGAATAATTTTATTAATTCACAAGCTACCAAATACAAAAATACTAGGCCTATCTATAGAATTATTAGCCTGTACTTAAAAGAAGTACATCATAATAGCAAAAGAAAAAAACTAAAACAACATAAAATCTTGTCCAAAAGAAAACTCAATAAACTAAATAATTCTCTTCATTAATATTGATTTCCAACATTTCTTGCAGCATAGAATATTTGAATTTGAAATCACATAAATCGAAGGCCAGATCTTCATAAAAATGCTAGATTTCCATTGATGATAGATTCATACACAATAGCTCAGGAGATGATTTTGTATGTCTGTGTTTGTGTTAAAGTGGATTTGAGGCAACCACTCCAACTAGGAGTTCAGATACAAAGATCAGCATGAGAATTCTATCAAAGCTTCAGGTATGAAGTCATCATTCCTATATGCCTCAACTGTGGCAAAGTTGTCCATTGAGATGCTGAATGCACATGAGGAATTGGAAATTAGGCCTACAACGAATGGGCTGTGAGCTCAATGCAAGGAACAATAAGTCTGCTGCACGAATCACTAAAGGGAGAGGCACACACTGCATTGCAGAATTCAGCAGGAATCCAACCAGCTTTTCCAATGGCAATCGAATAGTTTAGTGCAAACAAAAAATCTGCGACAATGTTACAACTCAAGCACGTTCATTAGAGGGAGAAGGGGGAAGGGGTAAGTACATCTGGAGTGCCAATGCAACAGAAGAGGGGAGATGTGGACAACAATTCAAAAACCATCAATTCTGACCATTAAGAAACAAAAAATGCAATGCAAATCGAGGTCATTAATCTCTTATATTATATTAAAGTTAGTACCATAAGCTGGTTAAATTTGGCCTTTTTATTTTACAATGACATTTTTCATTAATTAAGTTCATGATTGCCGGTTTTTCCAATTTTGCTCTTCAAAAGTTTATCTCTTACTTATCTCATAGCTTTTTGATTTTGCCTTCTAAATGTTTCTCTCTTATTTTTCTTACTTTTTCTGATTTCATCCTTTAAATGCTTATTTTTGACTTTTAATTTACTTTTAATCTTCAAGTAGTTTGCACAAGCATCCTAAGCAATTAATGCTTATTAATTTTCTATAAAATAAATATCTAAAAATAAATTAATTTATATTAAAATATTTATGTATATAGTTCATATTTTAAGAATTAATTATTTCTAATTTTTTGTTTATGCTTTTTCACATTGTAATTTTGTGCAATTCACTGCATGTGCCCCAACTTGTTTGGAAATATGATACAAGCACCATAACAAAGGCACTTGAAAAAGAATTATAGATTACGATAGGCTAAGGGTTATTGCATCATGCATTAAGTGTTAATTTTTCTCTCCTATCAAAATTTTTTTTTCTCTCTAATACGTAGTTATATATCCAATTGATGAATGACGTAGTAATGGATGTCTAATGTTGTAAGAAATCACGCAAACAACACAAAGCATATCATATTAGCTAATCATGTTGACCCTTATGTAAAATACAAAAAAGATAATCCCCGACCTCAAAAAATTGGACATAATACCTTCTGGAACTAGCCACCAGATATCACCAAATGTGTTCCTGCCATCAAAGCCACCAAATAAAAGATAGCGTGCTCCAATGCAAGTCATAGAGTGGTATGCCCTAACTGCAGGTGGTTCATTGCTGGTAGACAAGCGCCTCCACTGGACAGAAACTGAGGATTTAAAATTATTTAATCTTAGCAAAATTACCAAAACATCAAGGCAACGCCAGTTCCAAACATACAAAACACAATACAACTACAAAAATGTGTACAACAAAAAACAATAAAAATTCTCCGTGAGTAATAGAATACCACCTCTATATAAGCATGGTGGAGACATATTGACTACTAGCTATATTATATTTTGCCACATAGGTCGTATTATTCTTTGACCACAACGCCTTGAGATACCTGAACATACAAAATAAATAGAACTCTTAACAACGAAAAATGGGTAAAATTCCAACAGAAGGATACCTTCGTGCTAAAACATAAGACGACGATTGACAATGAAGTCCATAAATGCCTTAAGCTATAGAGCCACTCTTTTAATCTATCATGAGTATCGAGATTATGAGATTTGATAAATTGATAAAGGCCTATGAGGATTGTCTCGACTTTGGGACCACCCATGTTACCATGAAGTTTGGCAAGTCTAAGGAGTATATGGACACTAATTTAAGATGGTTACCTATTCTGTAATCGCAGAATGTTTCAATTGCGTATGTTGGTTAGAAATTTTCTCATATAGAAGCAACATACCGGCAGGTTATCCGAATTTTAACAGACATCGTGCTCATAGCAGCTCAGTATCTTACTTATGGTTTTGCAATACAATAAACGAATATTGCACTTTATACGTTATTACTTGTTTCGGACCATCTTAGCAAGATATTAAATTTCTCCCTAGCTTGTTAAAGATAGCTGATACACACAACATTATTTGCATGATTATTGATCAATTGTTTAGGACAATGCACTTCCTACCATGTTTCAATACTTTTGGTGCCTCTATAATCGCTTATCAATCATTTGATGAGGTCAATTACATGAGTTGCCCAAGTCAACCAAATTCACTAGCTATTTCTTCAAGATCCTGCAGCACATCCTAAGCAAAAATTGAAAATTTTCACTGCATTTCACCAATTGATCCACAGTCAAATGAAGAAAATTAGTAGGAATTTGAGGAACCCACTTCATTGTTCGATGGGAAAGAATAAGACAAATTTAGACAATGTTCAATCTCAAGCTGAATTTGCATATCACAATTTTGTCAATAAGTCAATAGACATAATTCCTTTTAAAATTATGCATGGTTATAAACATAAAGTTCCATATATCTCATTCATTTACAAGTGCATACTAGAACGAGTTTGCATTTGCACAGTATATCATGGAACTGCATAAAGGCAACAACAAGAATAAGAAATTAAATATTGTTACATATAAGTGTAGAAATTTTCAAAACATCTATGTGATGATTTGAGTTTGATTTAAGTGATTTTCATCTATAATTATTAAGAAATTGCAAGCTTGTGAAGCTAGTCTACTTAAGATTTTAATGATTTTCGAATGAAATGTTGTTGATTTAGCATTGAAGTTTTGTATTAGTTCGACCTTCAACATTCGACATAGTGGCATACAATGAGGCAACATTGATATCCAATGATTTGTTTAAATTGTCTTACCCCCTGAAAATGAGCCCTACCTAAGTGTCCATTAGCCAAATTAACTTATAAAAAGAAGAAAATAGAGCAAATCCACAATGAAGAAAAATTTTCCACTAGGAATTGATGATGCAAACAATATTTGATTTGTTGGAAAAGCCTACCTCAATTAGAGGATGTAGATCACAAGATATGAGCTCCACTGCCATGATCCTAATCTACTATAGAGGTATTACAATAGTGTGGACCCTCACTTGATAAGGTCCTGCCTTTCTCACCCAAGGAGTGTTTGTGAGGACCCCATGAATATTGTTCATTGATTGATTCAAGTCAAGGTTGCCAATGAAGGCGGAGGTGTGATTGTATCACAATGATTTGGTTTGATTGATTGTCAAAGGTAGATTTGGAAAGAAAATGCTACAAATTGTTGACGTGGATGATTGAATATCCTCACATTAGTTTGATTTCACTGATGAGATATTCTATTCAAGATGATCTTAATTTTTAGTATTATTGTGATGTAATTTGCTGACTTAATTTTATAGCTTTTAATTTCAACATATGTAAAAGAGGCTCATATACACACTTTTTTGATTTTGTATTAGGAGTTGTTGAGTGACATAAAATAGCTTTTCCCCTATGAAATTGGATTTTGTATGGATATATATCCCACATATGGAAGGACTTAGCCTTATGTGAGAATGGCTAAAACCCATTCGATGCAAGTCTTCCCCTCCCCTGTCCACCATCTTCCTCAGTCGATTTCTCGCAGCACCAGTTTCTTTGCCCTAATCGAATGCCCTCTTTCCAATCCATCGTCACTCTGTTGCGCCACCACCGCTAGCATGTAGCTCTGCCTACCCTGACTGATGCTATGAACACTGTGGAATCTTCCCCGTGGCTTGCCAACACACCTACCCCTAGCAACATCCCTCCAGGCTCACTATAACTGTTTGTCTCAAACCGCCAATAGCCCACACTAATGTTGCAATCCCTCCAACTGTGAGACCCCACCTCGCAACCTTGCTGTAGTTCCATCCCCTGCTGCTCTACCTACATCAAACCTCATTAGCCCTCCTGAGTGTGACCCCCACTTTGCCTCGTGTTCCCTTCCAACTCTTGTGCCCACAAATTGCAACTGCACCCAAAAACAAAGCTGGTTGACCATGCAACTTTGCTTAGCAACTACACCTAGCGAAGCTAGTTATTAGTTCAAGTCCAACAACTCAGATCGACCTAGATCTGACTTGAAGTCCCTAATTAAGTTACATGCTTTGGCGAATCATTTAATTCTAGATTCATATGAGATATTATTGCTCTTCTAGGAATTGCTTGAATTAGCTCCACATTGCACTTTTAAAAATTTGAGCTCAAATAATATTGGAAATATTGTGAGGAACCCATTCTTGTTCCATTAACACTGAGACCTAATTAATTAGGCAATTTTTAATTACCTTGACCCAATTAATTCAAAAACTTAATGGATTATTTTTGCGAACTTGAATATTTTCTTAATTATCATAATCTGTTAATTGAACTTACTTATCTTTGCATTTACATTTCATATAACTTTTCTCACATCAAAGCACAAGTTATAAAATATCATACCAAAAAGGAAAACTATGCAAACAATGAGCATTTAAACAATAGTGGAGGGAAAAATATTATAAAATGCTCGTAAAGATAAAGATCAGAGACAAAAACAACATTAAACTGGTTGTGGAATTAGTCAAGGATGAAAGTTTTTTTAAGATGGCCGGTGTTTACAGGATACTAGGACAAATTAGAAGATAGTTATACAAACAACTAAGATATAATGATCTAAATGAAGATATGGATCTCCCAACATTTCCTTTCTTATCTTACCCACATAAAAACAATAACAACAACAACAAAGCCTCAAATCCAACTACTCGAACTTGGCTAAATGGATATCTCGTCCCCATTGAGCTCTACTTTACTGTGTATGTTCGAGTATTTTGCAGCTTTTTAGCTTAAAATGCATGCCTATCCATGTTTTCATGCCTAATGGATGAGGCAGACAAGTATCACAGCATTTATAGGACCAAAGATTTGTATCATTGGATATATTAAAGCTGAGAAGAAATATACTAGTAAAAAGACAGGCATTAATTACAAAGTTTGAATTTGAACACATGCCAAGTGTAGGTAATTCTCTATTTGTTTAAAAAAGAAGGCATGTGAAAATAATGTTTTGGTCAAGAAAAAAGTTTTAATTATTAGGGTAAATATCATTTAAATCTTTGAGGTTTAGGGGTAATATCAAGTAAATCCATAATTTCAAAAACCCTTCAATCAGGCTTCAAAGGTTGACATTAATATTTCAGTTGGATCTCTTTTACTTAATTTCATATTTATTTTTATTTATAAAAGTAAAATTATAATTAAATTAAATATTTAAATATAGAATGACAAAAATACTCATCTCCTCTCACCTCTCAGGCCAACATTGTGGCCATGAGGGCGTAAGGCTGCAACGCTCCGGGGATGCGAGAGCAGGCTGCCGACACTTGCAGACAGTCGCTTCGCAAGCAAGCGGCTAGGCACGCATCTGCATGTGCAAAGGGCCTCACGCGTAGGCAGTCGACTGGCTGCAAGTCCGGCCTGCGAGCATGCAGGGCGACCCGCTCATGCAACTTTGGAGTGCAGCGGCCCTACGCCGCTGTGGCCACGGCAATGACCTGAGATGGTTGGCGAGGGAAGGAAGATTTTTTTCTCTTTTTATTTTTACTTTTAAAAATAACAAATAAATTTCAAATTAAGTAAAAAAATCTAATTGAAATATTAATATTAACCTTAGAGAAGTAATTGAAGGATTTTTGAAGAATTGGACCTACTTGATATTATCCCCAAACCTCAAGAACCTGGATAACATTTATCCTAATTATTATATAGAAGCTGAATGTAAACAATGAAGTTGTATATGCCAAATGACAACAGAAATGTAGTCCAAGTGATGCAAAAAATAAATCCAAGCTTCTCTAACAGAACTTACTTCTATCCAAGAGAATGCAATCATTGTGATAGACGTCATAGCGGCTTAGCCAACCTCCTGTACCATGCCCACCAAACACCAAGAGCTGAAGTAATGATATTAAAAGAAGACAACCCATCGTCATTAATGTGTTACCTTACCAAAGCGTTTACAATATATATATATATATATATATATATATTGGAACCATAAAGTAGATAATGCAGAATGACAAAATGTAGCCTACTTAGAGATCAACTATAGCATAGTTTGAATAGTCCCGAATAGATATATGCACTGGCAACAGTATCAGACCAAACTGACCAATAAGAAATGACAAAAATTAGGCTTGATTTATGTTGAATTTGACTTGAATTCTATTTTGACTCCATAACCAGTAATTCAACAACTTACTTGTCAACATGATACTGTGCTTCAAAATAGCAGGGTAGTGAGCTTAGTTGTTCACACTAGTTTGTTTGATTAGAGACTTTTATATAAAACTAACAAAGTTTTCACCTACAACATTGTTCGATTGACTCAGACTTTCGATAGTGATAACTAAGATAATTGGCGAATCTGTTTTCCCAAACAAAAAAAAAAGAGAGTGGGAGGATCTTCAAGCATGTACAAGCAATTAGTCAATGTGTAGGGAGCATATCCAATTGTGCTAGAGCTAGTGCATTTTTAGAAATTCAACTGCAACTCAGTTATACCCTTCATCTCCCGATGTTCATACGGGAAATCCGAATGCATTACAACCATCCACATGGTGGAGATTCAATTGCCCAAATCACCATCAAGCCTAGCTAGTCGAACCACGAAAAACTGTCCTATCCCAGTCCGTCCAGCAGTAACCATATCCGTTACGGACCGTGCTTCGGTCTACGTCTGCCCGTGTCGATGGGATGTGGCTTGCGGGGACAGGACAACAGCAAAGCGTAACAGCGACAACAGCGAAGTCTTCCCTACCTTTCCAAGTGAAAGGTCACATCCGCCGTACAAGGAAGAGCACATGTCAATGCTGCCCAGCTGATAACCAGATCAACCTACTAGACAGTGGAGGACCGAGCCAGCTTTCCCGTTAAGAACCATTATCTCCAGGGAAATGTGGCAAAATTCAGGCTGCATAGATCTCCAGCTCACAATGTGCGTCCAGTTCACGAAGGGCCTCTCCTTTTCAGGGTCCTCTACAACCAATATAAATACAAAGATTTAGCTAGAGAAAAGAGGGCTCTCTTGACACTCTGGAACCATTGCTGGACGTCACTCACCTAACACTTGTATTCTCTTTCTCTTCCCAACAACTTGTACTCACTTCCGTAAAGGACTTTGGAGCATACAGAGGAACTTGGAGTAGCATGGCCAGTGGACATAGAAAAATCCTTCTAAACCACCAAAATCACTGCGTCATTTTCTTCCTAGCTTACATTAATACTGCTATTCTCTCCCTCGCAGTTTCTCCCTCTCCATGGTACCTATTAGACATTTGCGCGTGGCCTGCTAGTAGAGTTCCCCTTTTCATGTCAACATATGTAGTGCATTCACTGAGACTTTTAAGCATGGTTGGCCGAGCACGCAATCTCAACGCACTCCGCAGCATTCGTCCAAGGCGCTTACAAAGAGGAAAGGCCGTCATGGACGAGGCATCTAGCTTCAGCAACTGTGCTTCGCTTCGCGCAACCTCCTCTGCATCCCACATGCTGCAGATGGAGGAAGTGCAAACCTCCTTAGAAAACCTCACCAAACAGGTGGAAGATCTCGCCACTGTCGTCGCCCATGGCGGTAAGGGAGTGACCCCCAACGTTGATCCCTGCCAGATCCTCCATCAACTACCATTGTTGCCGAACCCAGCGGCGACACCTCAACATCAAATCACATTAGCACAGGCGACAGCCAGATCCTCCCAAGTTTCAAGACTGTCCTTGCAGCAGCTATGCAATGCGGCATTGATCGCAACTCTATCGACACAGGCCAGCATCGCTACTACTAAGCTTCACCAATCGCCAACTTGGGCCTGAGCAGCGCTAAGAGCATTGGCACTCACTAGACCATCACAGCCGTAGCTGACAGTAGCGAAGAGGCCATTTTAGGTTCCTCCGACCACCGTAATGGATGCGTCCCTCATGCATCCTCATAGGCGACGCCCCACGGTCGCACCGATGCATCAGCATTGCATGACCCCGCATGGCTCCCAACCTTGCTGGGTCGCACGTAGACCCGCACTCCGGGTGACATTGCCTGCCAGTTTTTCTACGCTCACTCTGTATCGGAGGATTCCCAAGGGAAGCCCTACAGCCTGGTTGATTCAAGACCGGAAGACTTCCCCCAATGCAACTATAACCCAAGCCCCTTGACCGGTATGGATATCCCTCTCTTGAATGACTTAGCCGATATTATGGAACTCGGAAAGCTACTCATTCTCTCCGCCACGCCTCGATCCAAGTCGATTTCCATCCACCGATGATCAAGACATTCGATGGGACAACGGCCCTCCGTTTTTGCCAACTAGAAAAGGCCACTCACTACTTAATGGCCTTCTTCTTCAGGGGAGTAGTTTATGATTAGTACGTGGGACTCCCTCAAGGACACATCCAATCATATGGCCACTTAAAACAAGAAGTATTAGCTCGTTTCATAGGATGCACCCGTGCGGTCAACTTTAACCCGGATCTCTATGAAATCACTTAAGGCCCCTACGATCCTACGTGGACCAGTACTTAGCTGCCGCAGTCCAAGCTAACGACATCCATCTTGCTGTACATTACGTGTTTCAGAGAGGGATCAGGAAGTATAGCAACCTTGCCAAGTCCCTCCAGCTAAGTAAGCCCCACAATGTCTCGGAGCTTGTGCATCGGGGAGAAAGCCTCTACCGTCTCCCATTCCACAAAGCCCCCAAAGCACAAGCAAGACGGTTCCCGGGCGAAGGACAAAAGGTTCTTCAAAAAGGCAAAAGCGGCCCCAAAGGCGAGCAACTAACAGGGCTACTAGAACAAGCCCCTCCAGGATGGCGCACTTGAAGTCTTTGCCGTCGCCCATTAGAAGAGATACACTCCCAGGGTAGGCACAAAGCCACCCCTACCTCTGGGGCCTAATCCAAACGTTTATTGCGATTTCCACCAGATCTACAGACATTCTACCCAAAAATGTAGGATACTAAAGGCGATGGTCGACTAACACCTAGATGAAGGGAAGCATCGGAAGTTCCTCCAGGCCCGTAGCGCAGGTTCACGGTAGGACAGATCAAGCTTGAACGATGCACAAGACAAAGTCTCACCTGGCCAACCGAGCCGTGACTAGGATTCTCAACTCCATTTTCTCCTATTCTCCCCGACATGGCCAAAAGCAACTCGTTGAGGTCAGGAGGTCAGAACCAAAAGAGGATATCATCCATCCCCCTCACCTTCCCTCGGGAGGACATCACAAACTGTGACAACTTCCACAACAACCCCATCATTGTCATGGCTCGTATTGTAGACTGCGATGTTTGGCAGGTATAGTAGACTCCAGAAGCTTCAACAATATCCTCCTCGAGTCAACCATCCCCCAGATGGTTCTACAACCAATGGACCTCCTGCAGCACGACAACGCCCTATGAGATTTTTCTAGCAAACAGGTCCAACTATTAGGCCTAATCACCTTCTCTGTCTCCTTCGGCAATGAGAATAATTATGCGATGCACCTCAAGATGTTCTTGGTCGTTAGGACCAGGACTTGGTACAATGCCATGTTAGGACAAACGACGTTCAATGCCTTTGTGTGTCAAGTTCTCTACACCAGGGATGGTGATCACCATCCATGAGGACACAAAGGATACACTGCAATGTTTCTAGATTTTCCACTAACTCATGGTGGATAAGATGGACCCAAGAGAAAGGGAGGTTTTGCGGCCCCAAAAGGACACTCGGTGTAACCCTAAATGGAGAGAGTTTGAGAGTTGCAACTGTCTCCTCCACACTTGAGGAGCAACAAGATCAAATAGTAAAACTCCTTTTCTAGTATACTAATGTGTTCGCTTGGAACCTCTCAGACATGAAAGGCTTTGACCCAAAAGTTGTCGTGCATCGCCTCAACGTCTCCAAAGATGCTAGGCCAATCAAACAAAAAAGAGCTCAGTCGATGGCAAACAGGCCCAAGCTATAAAAGAAGAGGTTCGTAAGCTCCTAGATGCAGACTTCATACGAGAAGTACGGTACCAGAAATGGCTCATTAATGTGGTCCTGGTTAAGAAAGCCAACGACAAGTGGCAAAAATGCATGAACTTTTGCACATTTAACAATCCGTGCCCTAAGGACTCCGACCCTTACCATGGGTTGACCACCTCTGAATACATCATGATCCTAAACACATATTCTGGGTACAACCAAATCAGAAGGGGGAGAAATTTGGAAGCCTACGTGTATGATATCCTAGTCAAAAGTGCCTCTCATTCTCAACACCTTCTGAACTTAAGAGGGACATTTGATACCCTCCAGAAGTACCAGATGAAGTCGAACCTTGCCAAGTGTATTCTTGGGGTGTCCTTCAGCAAGTTCCTACGATGCATGGTCTCCATCCGAGGTATCGAGCCTAACCCAGATAAAATAATTGCCATCTTGGACATGTCGTCACCTAAAACTCACACGGAGGTCCAATGGCTCACAAGGAGAATAGCTAGCCTCAATCGTTATAACTCCAAATTAGGAGAATAGTGTTTGCCTTTCTTCAATTCACTACGTGACAATAAGATGACTGAATGGATCGTTGAGTGCGAGGAGGCCTTTCTCTCTCTCTCTCTCAAAAGGTACCCGACATCTTCACAGGTCCTAAGCGCTACCCAAGGCGGCGAAGTCCGATGGATGTACTTGGGCACATCCGACACTACTATCTCTATAGTGTTGATGTGGGAAAATGCCGGGGTACAACTTCCTATCTTCCATGTCAGCCACGGCCTTGCCAATGTCAAGACCAATTACCCTATTCTAAAGAAGCTAGATTGGGCCTTCATCACAGCTATACGGAAGCTAAAACCGTACTTTCAAGCACACACTGTGGAAGTAGTCACAGACCAACCTCTTTGCAAGGTTCTCTACAGCCCAGAAACCACCGAACGATTTCTACGACGCTCCATTGAATTAGGCGAGTTCAACATTCGCATCTCCCCGCAAACAAATATCAAGTCCCAAGCCATAACAGCTTTTTTATCAAGATCTCTACTTTGGAACTGGCCCTGAGGGAATAGAAGCACACCACGTGGACTCTCCCATTGATGGCTCCTCTAGAGCCAACACTCAAGGCATGGGGATACTAGTTCACAGCTTGGCCAGGGTCAAGTTCAATTGTTCCATCCATTTCGGCTTAACGATTACCAACAATCAAGTTGAATAAAAGGCATTGTTTCTAGGCACAGGGTACGAGACCTCCCAGGTTTTGCCACGAAAGCCAGCTTAATACCAAAGCTATCCTTAGCCATAAAGCACATGAGCTCTTGCTCCCCAGCACAAACTTAGCAATTGACCTAAAACTAGCCCAAACCATCCTAAACACGGGAAAGAGGCCTCCCAAGTTTTGCTACTGAATCCGACTTGATACCTAAGCCATCTATAGTTAAGGCGCCTGAGCTCTTGCCTTAGCACAGACCTAGCAGTTGACTTGAACATAACCGTCCTTGGCGCAAGGCAAGAGGCTCTCTAGGTTGTGCTACGAAATCTAGCTTAAAGCCTAAGTCATTCGGAGCAAAGGCTCCTAAGCTCTTACCCCCTAATACGAACCTAAAGGCTGGTCGAGTTCTAATGCTAACCGTCCCCTCTATAAGGGCAAGAGGCCCACAGACTCTACCAAAGGAAAAACCCAACATCCTGGGTAGACCCCGCGGCTAAGGCATTTGAGCTCTTGCCCACCAGATACAGACCTAGCAGTTGGTGCATCCCCATCTATATTGTCCTTCCATGGAGCATCGCCTAACAAAGTTCAGTTTAAGTACATTACGTGTGGAGGGTGCCCAGATCCTCCACACTCTACATCCTGGCATGCACAAATACATTCATACATACATCCACATACACATCTTATTAAAAATTTTCTTTTTGTTCTTTACCAAGAAAATAACAATATAAGATTAAACAGATGAAAAAGGAAAGAAAAATAGTACATGCTTACTACTAGGGCATTTCCCCTGTCGTTCAAATCCTCATTTTCTAGAGAGTCATTTGCCAAAATTTCAAAGAAATGAAGCAAGCTCTTAATCGGAAGATCCATATCAAGCACCATGTAATTAGACTCACAGCCCAGATAGTTGACTGGGGAAACCTACCCCAGGCTTTCTTCAGTGGAAAGCTCCGGGTCCAGAAGACCTGTAGCAAGGGACTCTCATCCTAACTTAATGTCTATCACCCTTTGCTTTAGGCATGATAGACTCTATGTATCTACCTTCTCCTGCAGAACTTTTATGGTTTCCAAGGAGAACTCTAGACCGAAGACCCACTACTTCAAGTTGATGACCTGCATCTTCACCACCGTAGCTCCATCCCTAGCGGTCCGAGCCGCCTCCTTTGCTACACAGAGTTTAGCTCTACCGAATGAGTGTCCCGGAGCATCCCCACCTAGTTGGTTTAGCTGTTCCGGAGAAGGACACACGACCCGGAGCACTGCCAGATCAACCTTAAGCATGCAGTGCTCCTAGCTCATGTTCTGTATGAACCCCTCCATGTTCGCTTTGTCTTCCCGCAATTTCTTCATTTGCTGCGTTAGGCAAATGTTCAACTGGTCTTCATAGACCAGGTTAGTCCCTATATGACATGTCAAGTTAAAATTAATCAGGCTAATTTTAAACTGGGTAAACAAACATGGCCATTTGACTCCCAAAAAAAGACTACAATCGAATAACTATTGTCAAAGAGAATTGTGAAGTAGGAGAAGAAATCAGCCCACACTTCCAACATACACTGACAGTTTAAACATTTACAAGAAACTTGAGATGTACCATTAAGGGAGTTAATAGTAACGTGAAAGAACTAGGATGAGAAGTAGCAACTAGACATAATGGTTTTCAACTGACAAAAGATCGATACCACCGTATATATGAGGATGATTTACTCACAAGCACGAAAACTAGACAATAATTTCTATAGATTCCACGTTCAAACTCCTGAAATCTAAGTATGATTTAGAGCTAATATATTTCATATCATTTCAGGTAGGGATGGCCACTAGGCCGGATCCATCTGAAACCGAACAAAAACTACTCTAGTAAATCCAATCTAGATATGAAACTGGTTCACTCGATTCCAGTTCCAGTTGGAACTAGTTGATTGGGTGGACCGGACTCAATTTACTAGGGTATCCCCTTATATACATATATACATATATATACTTTTTCAAATATTTGTAATGGAACCATTGCTAGTCCTCTGAACCATTTGGAAAGCCAACGGTCTAGAGGACCATTGAATGGCAAAGAAAGGGGTGGCCAGCCCCACTAGAAACACTTTCTTTAAAATTAAATAAATGAGATGACATCATATGGATACAATATACCCATCATAGAGCATCACGATGTTGTACCATGTACGGTTTTTTCCTTCTTCACGACATGCCAATTACACAAATTTTTAATATGCATGACTCAAAATATCCCCATTTTTTATGCCTTTTACACCACTTTAATGTCGCTTCTTTTCAATCATCATGCGTAGCATTGTGATTCCTCCAATACCATTCCCATAAAGCATTATTCTCTCTTGGCTAAAATAACTGAACAATGGGACAAGCAGTGGGATTTTATGTAGATTTACTCAAATCAATTTCCATTTAATCAAATTTAATGATCAAATTAATCCAAACCAAATTCCAATTAATCACAACTTTATTCTTTGCTAAAAAATCTTTTAGTGAGAATTTATCTGGTGTGCTGCTTAATTAATAAATAATTTTGAATTTTTCAAATCTTGTGTGAAAACCTCAATTTGTTGCTTTTCCAAATGACTTTTTCAAAAATTTTATCCACTTTTTTGTTTATTAATTCATAAACATACATCCAAATCAAGGGCTAACATAGCTTCTCTAACAATATGTTAAATTTCTAATTTATTGTCAAACTTTGTACTTCCTAAAAAGGTCATGAAAGAAATCATTGTTAAAATATTATTTTATTTTAAAAATAATTAAAAAAAAGTTGTATAGGTCACCTTATATAAATTTTAATATTATACAATCACCTTATATCATATATATTTTACAACAAATTAATCAATTTTCACTTTATTTCACAACTACAACACAATTATAAAATGAAAATGAACAGTAAAAGAAAAAACGAAATTTTTTTAGATACAGTTTTTTTTTTTTTTAAAGATGTGATATTGCTTTAAAAATACCCTCCCCTCCCTCAACTCATTTCTCATACTCCCTAATTCTAATTCCTCTCTTATTCCTCATCTATATAAAGTCATTCTATTATGGCTCCTAAGTGTATGGCACATGGAGTTCATATTGGTCATGAATCTGATGGTGAATGGATTACTAATTCCGAACCTATAAAGAGTGCGGTGCCCTTGAATCTGACGACGATGACGACAGAAGGTGCACTATATCCTATTCCATCTGCTTCTAATCCGCCACCTCCTCCGCAGCAACCTGAGCACCACGTACCAAAAAAGTACAAATTGGAGGTTTTTCGTTGGAATAAAGTAGATTCAGAGACGATTGTATGCAAAAGCTTAAACTGAAGGTTTTAGGGGTAGGATGGGCACCTTTAAAAAATATATGCTGAAGTCCCACAAATTTGACTCAGATAATATGCAGCCAGCCGAGGTGGAGGGTATCTAGTCCAAATAAATTCACATAGTAGATTTACACCGTTTAGCTTTCCTAGACGGAGTCCGATCAAGTGTATCATTTCAACCGAGTTGTTATTTGCAGTGCGAGAAACATGGTATTTCAATGTTATAAGCAATTACTTACAAGTTGTTTATCCAAAAAATTTACAAGACACTGCAAACATAGTGCATAAAATTATATAAGGAATATTAGGGTGCTTTGATTGAATATTTGACGAATCTTAGCTATCGTATAAGTTTAACTTTTGATATTTAAACCAGCACAAATGATAATAGTTATTTAGTTGTAACTTGTCGTTAGATAGATGTTGGGTATTACAAAAGACAATTTTATTATCGCATGCACTTGATGAATCACACATAGGTCACCCTGTTGGTTGCTTTATTTTAACTATAGTTAGATATTTTTTGAATTGAAGATAAATTATTATCAATTAATTTTAATAATGCATCTAAAAATACATCCTTAATTAATTATTTAACTTTCATGCTTCAACTATATTTTTAGTGCATCTCAAATTTATTGAAAAAGTAAATTTTTGTAAATTAATAAGAAATGCAAATTATAGACAGGAATAAAACAACTTTTCTGAGTATCATGAACTTTAATGAGCTGTTACCGAGTCCTAAGTCGCGAATGAGAAACACGAATGATTGCATTAGGTAGTCGACAGCCAGCATAAAAATGGTCGAATTAATCATGGCATGAATCCACAAGAAAATTGGAGTTGCACCATTGAGGATAAACTTAGAGAAAATCGGCTTAGATGGTTCAGACATGTAAATCGAAAGCCGATTGAAGCTCTAGTTAGAAAAATTGAGTTATTGGATTTTGCCCTTGGACAAAAAGGAAGAGGGATACCAAAGAAGACATAACAAGAAACTATAAGAAATGATCTTACTCACTTAAACCTAAATAAGAATTTGTTAATTAATATAGCGTAATGAAAATAAAGGATTTATGTAGCCGACCACACCTAGTGGGATTAAGGTTTGGTTGTTGTTATTGTTGTGTCATAAACTTTGTTATCTTTTCATTATGATATGATGGAACTCTTCCCATGGCCTTCTTGAATCAATTTTGTCTTATAAAAATTTAATTACATATTATAATCTTGATATTACAAATAAAATTTTACAATTATCTGATAGTAATTAGCAATTTATTAGAGCTACTAGGAATTGTCAGAAATATTTAAAAATGTAACAAACAATTTCTTCATGTTATTCTCCCTTTTTTTTACCATATGCATATCATTTAGAGGTCATTTAAATTTGTATCTTTTTACATTTGTAATGGAAGCTATCTTAAAAAAATATATGGGAAAAATATTTCCTCTATTTATATTTTGGGCTCTTTATTACATCTGAATTAGACAGAAGATTCAATTACTTTTTTCTATGAACACGCTAACTTCTTGGAGGCTGATTAGAAATCTACTGACTCCCAAAAAAAGTCAAATTATTGTCAACTCCAAGATTGTTTTCTTGACACAAGTGATGGAAAAATATTTGCAAGAGTCCTCAACTAGTACACAAAGAGGGTTTAAAAGCTCTCTAAAAGTGACAACAAGACTTAAAGGAGTAACTACAATAAGTTCGGGATCATCAACGAGCTCAACAACCACAACGCCTGCAACAAACCTAAATGCGTTATAGTTTTACTTAGGTTTGCAAATCAAGTATGATAATAACAATAACCTGATGGATTAGTAGAAGACCTACCCAAGACAATTCTCCAAAATGACCTCCATAGCATACGTCTTAGCAGTACAAGCATCCACAGCTACCTTAAACTCATAATTTTCTTTAACGGAGAGAATTATTGATAATCTTTGGAGTAGTCTTTTAACTCCAATATTTTGCATGCTAACTTGTTCAAAGAATCGGTTTAATGCAAAACAATGAAACCAAACCTAATAGCAACAAGATGAATTCGAAGACAAATAATTTGACGAGGAAGAGATGTATCCAGGTAAACTCTTGTAGTCATGGTCCTTATGGATGAAAATTAAATGTAATTGTTACATCTTCCATCTTTGTAATTTTTAACTCTTGCATTATTTTTTTTTTGTGAAAACAATCATTTTTTTCCAAAATAATATTATTTTTTTTAAATGAACAATAAACGGAACCAAACTCAGAATAAGTGGACCCGAATCAGTTGGAACTGGTCCGAAACTGGTAACAGGTTCACTGGTTCCAGTTTGGTTTAATGGCCTAGCCAACAAGACTGAACCGAAATTGATTCAATTAGAACCGATTCCGAACCAGACCAGCGGCTAGTTGGTCTGATGGCCAAGCCTAATTCTAGGAGATAATAATAACCAGCACCAACAAATGCTGCAAGCATCACTGATTATTCCTAATATTAAGCAAAAATCAATAGATAACAAATAGCATACGACAAGAATAAAAGAATCATAAATCTGATCAGACTAAAACAAACCCCTTTCATGATGAGCACATTCCTTACATTGGAAAGAGAAGTCCTGAACACTTAACAATAAAAAAAGGGAAACTCCTGAACACAGTTTACTTAAAAAAGACAGTACGAATGAGTATCAAAAGTAATCACATAGGGAGAAAAGGAGAAAGATGACTTTACATAGTGTCCTCCTGAAGTTATCGTGTGGCCGCAACGAGCAGAAGGTGATTGTCCAGGAAGCCTTAACTGAGTCCAACCCGGTATCTCATTCTCTTACACATGCAAGTTGCAAAGAAGTTCAAATAGGTCAATTGCAATCCAAACATGAATTAAAAAGAAAGATGACATCAAATACCACATTAAGTATTAAAAAATTACTCTATATCGCATCTTGAACAAACTTCAACATTAAACAATCATTTTATTTCACATCCAACATAATTCGCAACAAGTCAATCAACCTTATTTCACATTCAATAAAATTTTTAATATAACAAACTTTCTTTATTTCACATCACATATATTTAAAAAAAGAGATAATTACCTGCATGCCACACTATTTCACTTTATTTATGCGTTACCCATCCATTCTTAGTTAATTACGTTATGCACACTACCCCAACTATTTAGGGGCGGCAAAAATTTGCACATTATGTTGACACCTATTTCCACATTCTATCACTAGCCTTACTCCTCCCTCTCTAGATAGAATAATGCAATTCATAACCATTCCAGATAGTGACTGACTCGTATAGTAAAACTAATTGAACAACAAAAAGAAGCATAGAAAATCCAAATTCTTAACACTTTCACAATATATGTTCCCAATCCCGACATCTCAAAGACATAAGCAACAAGACTTGATGGAAATCTTGAAGGAATAGGCTGCCTGAATCACTCAGCTATAGTAATGAGTTGGCTATTCCAATAATTAAAACTTAATATCACGTAGGTCTATGATTTCGAAAAGTTAATATTCGGGTCTCTAATTTTACAAAAAAACATCAAATATAAAATCTTACATACACACACTTAAGTTAAAATTTAATCAAAATCTATTTAAAAAAAAAAATATTTCGTTAGTAAATCATTAAAATTATATTTTTACCCTTAATAGTACATTTTTTTTTTTTCCTCGATGCCACACTAAAGCGATGATCTGTCCTAAAATCAATTCACGTCGCGGATGTTTCCTTCCCTTACAACAACCTAAATATCAAAGTTTTAAGATTTTCACTCAAAATATATTTAAATATCCTTAAAATAATATGATGAACGGTTTAGATTTTTTATAACTTAACTATAGTTAGGTTATTGGAAAATTATAATTGCACATTATAATGGAAACAAGTAAAAGTGTGTATGTAAGATTTTATAATATTTTGAGTGTGCATAGCATAATTAACTAAGAATGGATAGGTAACACATAAATAAAGCGAAATAGTGTGGCATGTAGGTAATTATCCCATAAAAAAAAAGCCATAAAATTTTTTCAAACCATCTGTTTTTCTCTCCAACTTATTTTAGGCCACCACCACCAGCGTGGCCACCTCCCATCCACCAAGGTAATCTGGGAGATCACATAAGGAGTCCCAAGACCCCATTTCTCCCAATCACCGACCACTTTTCCCATTGCTTTTTCTTCATTAAGGGATTAAGAACCATGCAAAAGGCAGTTTTCATCAAAGATATCGTCAAAGAGAGCCTAATTCTGCCATAGGAGAATCAATTAAAGGCTTTCAAGATTCTGATACTATTTTAAGGCCTTTTGAGAAAATCTTAGCACTTAAAAAGTTACTTCTCTCCTTTTCATGGGTTTACCTTTACCTCTAGATCCTGCTCATTTTAAGTATCTGCAATAAATTTGAATAGTTATAATACTAGTAGGATTATAACTTATTTCTCTACAATGTTTCTAGAGAATGTATCACTTTAACAAATAATGATGCTACTTTCTAGGGAAAGGTTCTCATACGATAGGTTGTGACAATGATAGAAAAATGAGCATCACAACCTACGACATTATGTAAATTCATGAGATACAAAAAACAATATTTCATATTTTACACGAATATTTGAACTACGTATAAGAATTTAAACACTGTTACTGAATTTCACAATTACAAACCTATACTTGAATGGCAATATGGAACCTTGTCGAGGTGATGATTTCCTAGAGCCGGAAAGGGGTAAAATTGGAAAATTAAAAGAAGAGAAAAAAAGGAGAAGAAATTAAGAAGAGGAAAAATACAAAAAGAAGAAACAGCAGAAACAAAAAACAAGAAGACAAACAATTTAGAAAAAGGTTAGAAAGAGAGCAAGAGCTATGCAGAGGAATCATTCTTATTAACTTCATCCAAATCTAACAATTACAACATAGTACACAAACAATTTGATTGTACAAAGAGAGGAAAATTACATTAAATCATTCCTAAATGATGCAAGCAAACCTACCCACAAACTAGAAGTCACAAAATACAAAATACACAAAAAATATTAGAGATGCAGAATAATAATGCAAATGCAGCCCTAACTCAGAGATCAGTGAGTACAATGGCAAATGGACATAAAAGCAGAAGGAACATTTGCTAATAGCAGTCATGTAAAGTTAAAAAAATCCAATCTCACAAATCAATTTAGAAATATTTAACAAATAAGTTAGAATGATATGCACTCAATTTACCGCATGATTTAAGAGACTGTAGATTCAATAAATCAGAGTTGAGCTACACAATAAAAATGAGTCTCACAATTACATAACCCAGCAGCAAATACGGTGCACAATAAGATTAAAATCAAATGGTCCAGCAAAAAAATAGCACCCTCGATAATAGTATTAATAACTAGAAATCACTTAGAGAACAAAAGTAGCTATCAAGTTTAGAGTAAGACACGGTGATCCAGAAGATGCAACGATGGAGTCAGTGTCGGAAGAAGTAACAATAACTCACAAAGTGCGGTCATGTCAAGGATCTATGTGAGAGGCCGCGGCAGTAACATGGTAGCACGCAGGGAACAACAACGGTGGGAGATTCTATGGCGAAGGCCAATTGGCTAGGAAAAGAGGATGGTGGCGGCGGCGAGATGCAACAAGTGTCAAAGTAGAAGAAGAGATGACCACAGAAGTCAGCAATGAACTGCAGGAAGTCATGGAAAATGGCAAAACTATTGACTCGACAACGCTCCACCTGAGTGCAAGAGGAGGTCGACTTGGCGACGTAAGGGAATGTGGGGAGACAGGATGAAGCAGCGTTTCGGACCTCCGGTGTAGCGGGCTCGCAGAAAACACCTTGAGAGAATAGAAATTAAGGCCACCAACATTACTCTCAAGGACCTGGATTTCAAATTAGCTTGAAACATTAAATAAAAACTAAGAAGATTTAAGAAAATAGCTCATATTATTTTAAGCATTTTAGGGACTCTTACCAAAGACCCAACCCTCCCTTTCACTGAAATATAACACAATACTTTAAACTCAATAAAATGTCATTCCATGATTTAAAACTTATACAAGCAATTGAGGTCCTATATATAGACCTTTAATACAAATGAAAGTTCACACAGGAAATAAAAATACCATCAAAATAAATTATAATATACTAAATATGAAAATAACGAAAAAAGAAATTAGATAAATTAGTTTAATTTTGTGAAATTCCCACTCAAAACAACCATACAAATTAACGAGAATTTTAAAATTAGACCAATTATTTTCAGTCATGTCTGCTTTCAAATCAGCTTAGAACCATCCATCTATCTAGATCGATGCCATAAATGAGATCTCGAAAGTCGAGTGTAAACTTTGTTTGGGATAAATCGATGGTTCAATAGCATTGTACCCCCACTAACTCTCCCTTAGTTCGAAAAATTCAACCCAATTGAGTATAGGTCAACTACACTATAGTACTTCTCCAACAGATCAGGATCAAGTCGTAGCTCATCTATCTAGTGATTCAAGAGTCCTTTGATTTCCACCTAGCCAAATAACTCTGATATCTTTGATTTCAAGTTAAGGTAACCTAATCGTCGAAATTTGCACAATTTGCATTTTTTGTGGGAAGCTATAAAGGTAACAAGGTAAGTTCACTCTCAGAGGGAAGAGAAGGCTCAAATGTGTCATTAAATATTACTGTTAATTCTTCATAGGCCTGTAGATTTGAAATTTTAAAATTAGGACTAATTCCAAAATTTGATAGTAAATCAACCACATGTATGCGACCTAATTTTCTTTAATATTTTAAATAGACTTGCCATGCAATCTTGTAGTTTCTTAAGGACTCCAATAGGGAATCACTTAGCTCTCACCCGAATTATTACGTAATCACCTTTGAAAAACTCATGTAATCTTTTATGAGCATTTGCCATTTTTATACAGGCTTCACTGGTGAGGCTATTTTTTTATTGATCTCCCGATGCAAAGGTAGGGAAAAGAGGTTAGTGAGGATGTTAAGTTTATAACCATGCACATTCTCAAATAAACTCATACCTATGAACTTCTTGACAAAATTATTATATGTAAACTCTACCCTAGTGATCAGGTCCCAATTCTGATTGCTTTCACTTACTAGGCATCTAAGTTGCCTAGACTTCTTTTAGTTACTTCACTTTGTCCATCAGTCTAGAGATGATAAGTAATGAAGAATTTGAATTTAATCCCAACGAGATGCAACAGTCATTAGGAAGTAACTCATAATTTCACATTTCTACCTGATACCATACTCTTAGGCAGCAGTGCAATCGAACAACTCTATCAAAGGAAAGACAGGCTATCCTAGAAGCGTCTCAAGTTTTTGAACAGAGAAGAAAATAAGTCATTTTAAAAAAATGATCCACAAAAACACAAACAGAGTCGTGCCTTGCAGTCATATATGGAAGGCCAAGAATGAAATCTATGCTCAGTTATGAAGTACCAATACTTCATGAAACCTAACGCATCCATATCATATCTATATCAAATACTAATACTCCTCAATACTCTATTGATACGTATCTTAAACGTCATGTGGCATATCAATTTTTATTTTTAATTTTTAAAAATATGATATTTTCCTGATACTTGCCCAATATATGCCTAATACTTCCTGATACTTTTAATTAGAGAAGAAATCTTCAAACAGTTAGTTTGGCACACACGATAAAAAATTTAAAAAATATCTTATGCATAAAAACACAACTCATGTATAACTCAAATGATAAAATTAAGAGATACACTGGGCCCATGCAATTGAGATCGTAAAACCATTCACGCATGCAACTGTTTTGACAATAAAAAAAGATTTAGGCCTTATTTGGTTGGGTGTTAAATTTAGGTAAGAAAAGAGAATATTTTATTTTATAGAACTGATGGAAAAAAAATTTAGTTTAATATTTCGAGATATATAGGATGTAAAATGAAGCTAATTTTATGATTAGAATTTGTATTGAATGTGAAATAAAGTTGATTTGTAAAGTAAAAATTTGTATTGTATGTGAAATAAAATTATTAAAATTTATAATAAATTTAAAATATTTCTAAAATATCACTGTGACAAATTTTAGAAGCTTGCCAAAGAAGGCCTTAATATCTGAGAGAAGCTATCATCTGATTTTTTACCTCAATCGTACCTTATTTGCTTCAATTATACACCGATCATTTTTTTATTGTAATAAAACTCATTACAAAAACAATATGAATTTGGCCTTTTTTATTTTGTCTATTTATTTAGTTAGACACTAGAAGAGAGGTGAGTACATATTAACTTGAATCAAGTCAATATATTTGAGTTTATATCACATCTATATTATTTTCAATTATATCTTGTTTCCATTGAGCTAATTGATTTAGATCGAATTGAAATTAAAACTGAAACTAATCAACTGATGGGACCATTTTCAAATATATCTTGTTTCCATTGAACTAATTGATTTATTATATAATCTGATAATTTTGTGTGTGATGATATTTAAATATTTTATTAAAATAATATATAGTTTTAACTTGTGGGACCATTATATTACAACATTAGTCGTGTCATTTTTCTGATAAATAATACCTTGTGGTACCACATTATATAACATTATATTTGAAAATATTGCAAGTTACTTTCAGTATATAATATATAATATATACTCACATCATTTATTTTACTTACACAAAAGTTTATATACTTGCTATTGATACTTTCAAATATAGTGGCTAGCCTAGCATAGGTATCAACTTAAACAAGTACGACCATTTATTGGCATCTTTATCATCGTATATTTGACGTCAACTTGATCTAAAATTATATTAGGGAGGATCACTTAAACTACCTTCTTCAGATTTGTCAAGTCTTGAAAGCAAAGGGATACGTGAATTCTAAGAAGAGCGTTGTTTTGTTGATTGTGTTATCTTTCTAGGGCTTGTAGTCTCCCCTATAGGTGTCTCAGCCGGCCTGAGAAGGTTCGAGCCATATCTGAGCCATAACACTAATAGCATGATAAATAACAAGAATAATTTGTAATGCTATCATGTGAGTATTATGTAATATTACCATGATGATCGTTATATTACCATGACAAATTTATCTAATAAATATTACAACACATAATGTTACACACAATATAACACATAATGTTACACACTTATTTTTTGTGTCATGATTTTCTATTTTGTTGTGTGGTACCACAAGTTATATTTATCAGAAATATTATTATTTGTTAGTGTGTCATTTTCAATTATAATTATTTTATTCAAATATATACTCAAATATAATATTGTATATTATATAACTTGCTAATATAAGTAACTTGTAACTAAGTCGTAAAACCTATTACTTATACTCACATAATATATAGTGTCAAGCAAAACTTTTTTCATATCAAACATGCTATTATACTGAAAGTAGTGGTGCTTGATACTTTCAAATATAGTGTTGCCATCTATTATACTGAAAGTAGTCGTGCTTGATACCCTCAGTGGGAAATATAGCCTAGCAAGTAACACACTGGCAATATAGTGTTGCCAAAGGAAGAGACTTTCAAATATAATGTAACTTGGCTGTTTTATACTTCACGAAACATATTTTAATTACCATATTCAAAGTTTCACTTGGTTTTAAGTATAACAGCTGATTTGGAACCACATAAGCTAAGCGGTCAGAAGTTACTGTAGTATTGACAGAGTTCAATTCAGTGTGTAAAACTATATCAAATGAGTTCAGATTGACTTGAAATTTGGCATGCTTTTAGTTCCCTATCATACCTATTACTTCTATATTTTAAGCGAATCCAAATTATTACTATTAAGCGGTTTTCTATGTGCTTGAAGTTCACACAGAATTCTGTCAAACAATTATGCTGCGACACTTTGGCCTTTGAATGGATTCTTGCAATAGCAATGATGCCCAAGTTTTATGAAAATTAGTCGATGGAACGTTAAGTTAATTTCCTATAATTTTGAAGTTAACTCTTGATCTACAGTAGTCATTTAATGTATGTTCTAATTAGCTAAAGTAAACTTTAATCACTTATACGAATGTAGAATCACAATGCTCATTGCGTTACAAGCTATTGGTTTAATTGCTTGTGATTTTACTAATCTCATGAAATAGCATTTAATTGCATGTTATGATGAACTGATGCATGATGTTCAACCTAGATTGATTATAGGTTTAATAACATGTTATGTAACAGACACAACTATATGTATACAGATGTCAAGTGTGCTAATTTGATGCTTAGACTCTATTATGTAAACCCATATTGATAGTAAGCATATGTTTCCTGAGATTCATAGTCATGCAACATAGGCAAGAAAGATAACGTGATGAAGCCCAAGGGGCTAATGAATAAGATCACAGAATGTGAGTGCTCTTGAGCACACTATTCGCTAGCTCGAGCAAATATGACATGTGATAGGGCTACCCCATTGCACCTATGGGGGGGAAAAATATCCCAATATCCCCATGTGATGATTTTTTATTGTAGTTGGGGAGCAAAATAAATTAAGAAGAGGGTATCTTAGGTTTCACCATGGCACAAGGGTGGAGACAGACCTCAAAAGCTTTCAATATTGCACAAGGGTGGAGATGGACTCCTTTATTGATAAGAGAGGCAGGCATTACTTCAAGTGGTATTTTTGGGCCCATAAAATAAAATAAGATGGAATAATGAACCTAAGTCGAAATAAAAAGATTGCAAAAAAGCATAGTTTACTAATTGCATTGCATTGCTTGTTTTCCATGAAGGAATTGAATGATATTATTGCTCGCAATGTTGCATTCTCCTAATATTCCTATCATGACAGCTATGTGATGTGAATGTGATAATTAAAGGCCAAGATGATAAATGAATGATTGTTGATTGCAACTATTTTATTATTCTATTAGCGTGAGTTCTCCAATTCAATCAGTTGATTCTATGGCAACTAGCATTACAGGTTTGGCATAGAACAATAGACGTGGGGAGGAAGGAAAAAGGTGACGGTACTTTTTTTTTAATAGATTTATGTTAATGAGTTGTAATAATGTAATTTCAACTGTATAAAAGGATTGTATTATATTTAGAATGTAAATTGACTTCATATTGAACAATTTTTTGACTTATAATTTAAGTAGCCCAACTATTTGACTTGGTATTAAAGCATAAGCTGTTCATTTACTTTATGTGAACTACAAAGATATATTAACTCAATGTTGTAAACTCAAAGTTGATTCACCAGCATTTAAAATTAACTATTTTGAGTTATAGCTAATAGTGCAGTTATGAAAGAGTTGCTCCATGATGTCTTGGTTGTCGGTGGCTTGGATGGTTGGGCATTACGACCTCGTCTTTTGCACCTAAATGGGGTACCTAACACCCACTCGCAAGGGAAGAACTCTTAGCAATACTCATAGTCATCAGGCTACTCATGTTGATTAAGGGATTTGCGTCGTTGAGTAACCTATCAACTGTACACTCCTCCTGGGTATCACATGTCTCACACAATTTTAAATGCCGCTATTCGAGCGCCTCCAGCTAGTTTTAAGTTCCTCATCCATTTTCAGTGGCATTGTGTTCTATGCGCCCAGCACTAGTGTCGCACTACCCACACTCTTTCTACAATCTTTCTCTTACCATCACCAACAAGAATGTCACTATATGAATAAACAAACTTGTCTATAACTTAAGCACTTGAAGCAAAAGGATGGGATCATTAATGTCTAGGAGCATTAACCCAAGAAGACCTCCATGTTACCATGAGCCTGGCCATTGAAGGAGCTACCATCACTTCGCTGCTGCACATCTTCAGCATCATCAACATTCATTTACAGATGGTAATAACTCACAATATGAAAATTCCATTAAACCACTAATTCAGCTCCTTTACGCACCATGTCTGCATCATAAGGTTCCTGCTCTCTCATGCTTCACAGTAGTGGTTTCAAACACAGATCAGTAAGGGTATTATGAATGTTAATCAAGTACACAAGCACTATCAACCTTAATTTGATGACAAGACTTAAAAGCAATAGAAATATGACTCACAAGACAAACCAACAATAACATCATTGACCAATGTAAAATACCTTCCAAATCCCAAGGATTCATAAGTAATTTACTTAAGAGATAGTAATGAAATCTCCTTTTGAAACAAAGATTTCACGAAAGAAGTGATCAGATAGATATCACGAGCTCAAACTACATTATTTGGAAATTGAAAAAATGTACATGATGGAAAAATAATCAATTTAGAAACAAAAACATTAGACAATTTAAAAGCACACAATAATTCTAATTTTTCAAAAATGAAATCAGGAGTTGAAAACTAATACTATCCTAATTAAATGAACAGAAATTTTCTCATAAGAACAATCAGCAGGAAACGTGACTAGCATAGTTCATATGTTTGTCATAGCCTAAATCAAAGGAAGCAAAAAGGTAATAGTAATCTAATTTAAAAGTCTCAAAAGCTGTAGGAAAGTCAAGTGCCCGAACATTACATAATTAAGGAAGATCACATTTAGACCATATTATAAATACAAATGAAAGTTAAAAAGCAAACAGTTTTTCCATTACCTTCATCAACAAGACCCTTCAACGCCCATAAATCACCCATTATAATTCCACCACCTCCTAAGAAAAATAAAAAAATTACCATGGTCAGTAAAATTTACAAGCATTAATCCTTAACAAGCTCGTGAAATTTTTACTTCATCATGAGCAACACATCAGAAACATCTGCCGAGTAGACAATTATGTTTGAAAGTAATTTACTATATCTACATTTCATCGCATCTACAAGGCAAGTATACAACCACGTTAATGAATAAATCACTTCAGCAAGACAGCCAGAGGTAGGCATTGGTAAAGAACTGGTCTTTCCAACATTTTTTTGCAAAAAATTGAAAAGATGTGCTCTTTGCATGGGTACAAACATGAGGAGATGAGATCTAGATGATAAATGAGTAAAATGATAATTTTAATAATTTTTGTTAAAACTTGAAATAATGCTAGACAAGAAGTTAAAAGTATCCTTTGACACAAAACCTCTTCCACCAAATATAAGCAGCCGCTTTTCAACCATTGTGATTGTATGGCCACACCTTGGAAGAGGTGCAGAGCCAGTAACTGATAGTTCTGTCCACTCAAGAGAAACTGTTCGAAATAACAAAAATTAGAACCATCAAAAAAAATTTTCTTATGAGAGTTACATAGAATGATACAGCTAAAAGAAATCAAGAGATAAAACAGTACTTGTGTCAAGAACATAAACATCTGACAACCACTTTTTACCATCCCAACCACCGTGCCTGCATGATTTTTCAGATTAGTACTATACTTCACGATTACATTATTAATCCATTAAGAAGAACAAACCACAATATTCAATTTTTACCTACATAACAATTTTTCTGTTTCCAATAGCTGTAGCAGCAGCAAACTCCCTTGGAGATGGCAGGTCACCAAAACTTGTTAGCTCTGACCATTCCCAAATGTCTTGCAATAGAAGATTACGAAAAGCTTATCCTTATGTGGAACAGTTATAACTTGAGTTCAACAAGTTTGATTTTAACAAAATTCAGAGAACATAATAAGTACTGACCAAAGGTAGCAATCTAAAAGCCAAGAAAAAAAACTTAGCATGTAAATCTATCTAAAATATATAAGTAAAATTAAATTGAAGGTAAATCAAAATTTACCTACTAGAGTAGAGTAGTTTAAACTTCTCAAAATCACAAAAATGGGGAACAAGAATTTAGTGTCTTCACATAAAACTATCTGATAACAATTTCATGCATTCAAATTTTAAGTTCATGGAGGTAAGCAAACAAATAATTCTAGATAAGAAACTCATATTTAGAAGGGAGAAACTATCTACAATAGAATCAGAAAAATTCTAAAATCATTGATTTCACAAAGATAGAGTAACTCTATCGTAACATCTTAAATTTTAAGTCATGTCTAAACCTTCGAAGAAATCAATTTAGACCTATTAGAGAATTTTCAGGTCAAATTGCATGAGAAATTACGTTCGTGCCCAACAGCATTTGTTTTGAATCCAAAAAGATCTAGAATGAAGAAAATAAGAAAACTATGAACTTAAATGAAAATTTTCTTTTGGGTTGAATTTAATAATCTCACTTTAGTCCCCGTCCATGTAATATTAGAAAAGATTTCTGCCCAAGGGTGATGCGAATGGATAAGTGGGGAGAGGAAAGATTGATTTGAAACTATTTCATTAGAACATGAAAAAGAGAATTAATGGCGTAAGTAGAGGCTTTTAGAAGAATTAATGGAGAGGAAAAATGAAGGGACTATTTAAAGGAGATTAAATAGGGAATTAAGAGAAGAAAACCAACGCTTCTTCCCCCTTCCATTTTTCTTGTAGAGAGAGAAAGTAGAAGTTTCATAGTGTTCTCCCTCCACTCTCTGTTTTCCCTGCTCTCCGATGATATCCAAGGGACCGAAGCACATAGTTTGCAGCAATGTCAAGGTATAAGAAGAACTCAAGTAATTAGGGCTTAAACTAAACAAGATGAGAAACAAAGTAAGAAGAGTGGAAAAATGACTTTTCAAAACAGATTTGAGTTTGTAATGCTTGATTCTTGTTCCATTAACCTTCTTCCCATGGTTAATTCATTTTACTTGCTGCATGATGATTTCCTTGCTCAAAATTGCAAAAATATGAGTTAAACATGAATAGGTTGCATATGTAGATTAACAGTTGAATCCCTTCAGTAGCTAAATTTTTATTGATTTTCAATACATGATTCATTGTACTTTTGATTAGTAAAATGAAACCCGTTTTTAACGAAAATTTACAAAAATCTAGATCTACCAGTGTACTCCAACTTTCATGTTTTCCACTTTGCCTAAATCCAAACAAAAAAATTAATTTTTAATACTCCTAAATTTATGGGTCAGATTTTATGTTTTTCCGTTAGGTTTCTGTAATAGGGCCAAAAACCATATCGAATGAAGTCTGATTGGCATGAAACTTTCTAAATCAATAGTTATTTTGTTACGCAATAACTTTCACGTTGATTGATTATTCTAAATATGTTTATGTGAATAGAAATTAGCCCAAAATCTGTTATTTAAACAAAAATTCTGTATTTAGTTATTTAATGAGGAATTACCACATTAAATAAACTGCTATAGATGTGAAACTTTCTGGATTAATAGTTTATTAGTTTAACTCCAACTTTTGAATTCATCGGTCTTGAATTAATCGTTATGCTCACATGTCTTTTGGATGAATTGAAAGCTGAAATGCAGATTACAAATTTTTAAAGAGCTACGCCATTATTTCTAATCTACAATTCATGTGCTTAATGTTCACGTAGAAGATGTTATCCATGCAAATTTATTTAGAACAAACATGACTAAATAGAGGTCTCAATGACCAAATGATCTATGTGACCAAAAGCCAAGAGGTCTGTGTGACCACATAGCATAGGGGCATACAGAGACAGCAGTGCACGTGACCATGTTGCCATGAGGAGGGCAATGGCTCACAGGCCTCTGAAAAATGAGAGTGATGGCGCCGGGAAAGCTTTTCACTAGCTTCTCAAAAAGCTAAAAGGACAGTAGCCAAGATTGATGATAAATGGATGGTTTCTTCAAATAGTAAGGGATTGACCAAGATTAAATTCTAATTGAACGACTGCAACCAAAATTTAAAATTTGTGCAAAATTGGAATATTTCCGAAGTTAATTAACAAAATGTATTTAAGGGTTCCCACCCTAGGCCACTATTCATGTCTTTAGGAAATTAAAATCGTTCAATTATAAATAAAGATTCTATTCCACCAACCAGATAGGGTAAATTTTTTTATTAATAAGAATAAAAAATATATAGGAATTGCAACCCCATAAATACACATCACAACTATAATTTGGAAAAAAAGCGACTAAACAAAAGCTAATATATAAACAAAAAATAATAAAAACTCAATTTCAAACTAATTTATTTAATTAAATAGGCTCGACTACTTATAACTACAAACCTCAATTCTACTTGATCTAAAGTAGAAATAAACTAATCGAATATGTCGATCTTAGACCAAACCAAATAAACTAACATATCCAAATGGAGAGTGTAGAATCAGCTCTGACACATCTCTAATAAGCTTAACCATAACAGGCTCCACAGTGTTCGCATGACTCGTACAATAGGAAGCAAACCCAATATCGTATCCGTACAGTATGTCTGCATCAATCTGCTACATCTCCTCTCTAATAAGCCATGAATCCTCCAATAAAAGTAAACCATTCACAAAACTAGATTCCCTGGCATTACCAATTTCGAATAGAAACTAACCATCAAGAATTTATTTGTTTTGCGCTTTTCGCATGGATTTGGCTAATGTGCACATAAGTGTAAGTTCTCCCTCACAGGGAATTAAAAGCTCAAATGAATCACTGTGTACTATCATCGACTCCTCGCATGTGACTAAGTTTGGATTAATCCCTAGATCCAATAGTAAATCTAGGAATCGTTCAGCTCAATTTTCTTAAAAATGTTAAATTAGCATGCTTCGCAGGCTTGCACTTTCTTGTCACTCATATGTAACTTGGATTTTTATAAAATCACCATTAAAAATTCTTGAGCACATCTATGATAATTTTCAAATTTCTTATGAGTATCCGAATACTTATTTTCTTATTGATATCAAGATGCAAGTTCCTAACATTTTATGCAAATGACTCTACAAACTCAAATGATCTAACATACATGTGTAAAAAATAAAACCTGTTGTGGGGACACGATTTCATCCAACCGTCAATTCACCTTAGTTAGAGTTTACATTTGATGCCAGTAATCTCACCACATGGCATCAATTTGCATGGAAAGATGGATCTAAATAGATTTGGACAGGTAAGAACTAATACCATACTCTAGTGGTAAATTAACAACATACGCGTTCGAACAAATTTTTCTTTAAAATTCTAAAAAGATCAACTCCACGAGCTTGTAATTTCTTAACAGTTCCAAATGGGAACCGCTCGGGTCGAACCCGAATCATCACATAATCTCTTTCTAAAAATTCCTGCATTCTTTTGTGACAATCTGCTAATTTCTTATAAGTGTCATTACTGGCACTTATTTTGTTGTTGACCTCTTTATGTAATTCCCTGATATGCTGTGCAAATAACTCAGCAGACTCAGACATCCTAGCATGCATAGGTAATGGAATGAGATTTACAGGAACTCTAGGCTTATAACCATGCACAATTTCAAATGGACTCAAGGCCACAGACCTATTTACAGAATTATTGCATGCAAACTCAACACGAGGTAAGACAAGGTCCCAATTTCTTTCATTTTCTTCTCGAACTCTCGAGTGCTAATCAAGTGAAGGTCTTTCTTCTTTGAGGCCTCTTTCTTATTTGAAATTTCTTTCTTACTAATGGCATTAGGAGAAAAAGGACCTATCACGATCTTGTCACCTTTATAGGTGAACACACAGGAATTGAATTGTCCTCAAAGAGTAACATCCAAATCATACAACCAAGGTCTACCCAAGAAGATGCTACCAACTTTCATTGGTAGGACGTCACACCAAACCTTGTCCTGATAGAAATTGAATTGAATCGACATTAAACATCGTTGTATAACCTCCAAGAAAGAAGCATTAATCCAAGAGATTTTATATGGATTAAGATGACTCTCGGGAATTAAACCAACCTTAGACACAGTTGTGGTGGCGATTACATTCACACAACTTCTACTGTCAATGATAATCTTACACACTTTTTCATTGATTCTTATGTAAGTGTGAAAGATAAAAGTTCTGCGCCAATCACCACTTTTTTTGGGCTGGGTTAGAGCACATCTAACAACCCCAATTCTTAAATCACTATGAGACTAAGACTCATAAGTAAATCCGATATATCCCAGAGTTTCATACTCAGGATCCTCAAATTCACTAATAAGTACCTCATCAGCCACATAGGTGGGTGCGTCATCTTCATAGGCAGGAGAATCATCATCCTGCTCTATGATTATTGTCCTTGTAGGACATTCGGATGCCATATGACTGATTCCCTGACACCTGAAATAACGTATAGACCGGTTACCACCACTACGAGAGGTTTCCCACATAAAAGTCTTACCTTCGTCAGTAGCAAGAGGCCGGCTAGTGGCTGGTGAACCATCAGTTGGCTTGGTCCCCGAGGGCGTGGGCGCGAATCAACTTTACGTAGTATGATCGGCCTTTAATACCTCTCTAGATCTTGGGCAACTTGATAATTGCTCAAGGGTTGGGATCTGTCTCACAATAATTTCGCATTGTATGTCGTCCCGAAGTCCAGATCGGAATCTAGAAAATGTGACTTTTGAATCTTCATGAACACCACAACGCATAAGGAATTTATCGAACTTCGCAATGTATTCAGCGACAGTCTTATTACCCAGAGTCAATCTCTGCCATTGATCTATAGGAGACGAGAACATATTTCTCTCTAAGTATCATTTTAAGCTCATTCTACAATCCAATAGATTCTTGTTGACCGTATTACAAGATTCGCTCAACATTATTTATGTAATGCTTGGCTTGCATAATGAGCTTCATCTTCGCAAATCTAACCTTTCGATTTTCTGACATATACCATTCATAATAATGGTCCACATCCGCTTCCCAATCTAAGTAAGCCTTTGGGTCTAACGACCGTCAAAAGTAGGGCCTCTACTTTCACGCCACGCCAGTTATTTTCTTTTGGCTCACGTGACCCTCGTATTTGATAACCCATAGGGTCATACTCTGTTCTCCTCAGTCCATAATTTTATCCAGGTTGTTCGATTTCACTCTCTTAATTATTTTGGCCCTCAAGTCGGTCTATCCTACCGTCCATACGGTCTAATCTAGTTATAATCTCAGCTAACGCTCTTTGAAGTTCGGGATCCATATTATTAGTTGGTTTAGGGTTAAAAATAGAATATTCGGAACCAGAACGAGTGTGCATGCAATAAAAATAAATATGATCTAATTATGTAGATGCGAATATGCCCTAACCTGACTTAATGCACCAAATTTGATGTGGGACAGATGATTGATAATGCAGTTTAGAAATCAGCAATCTTACAAAGAAGATTATTCACAAACTAATGCTAAATATCATAGAATAATTTGTAATAACTAAGAAATTAATTAAACCCGCAAAACTGATGCCTTTCAAAATTTTAAATAAATTAGATCGAAGGTAATTGAAAAATTATCAATTCAAATTAAGGTGTAATCCGGTTTTTAACAAATCAGAAACGGGGAACAGGATTAAGGATTACACAATATTTGACCAACAGTAATTTAAATTCACTCAATAATGAAAGGTCGCACAAGCGGAACAAGTTCGAGCAAATCACAAGCGAGCGGAATGATCCAGAGTACTCGATTTAACCAGATTAAAAGGTTGCTGAAATTCATACCTGAGTCAGAAAATTTCAGGGACCACGATGTAATTTCTCCAAAAAATTAGGGCAGGGGTGCGGGTGAAGGCGAGCGCAAGCGACGCGCGCGGTCCGGGCACAATCGCCGCCCCGCGGGATGGGCGCAGGCGTGCTTGCCGGCACAAGCCCGTGCGGGAACCCGCGGGCGCGCACGGGGGCAACGCTATCGGGCGACGCGCAGTCGCGCACGAGCGGGGCACAGACGCACGCAAGTGTGTGCGCGGACAGAGTTGGGGAACACGCGGTCAGAGCTGGGGCGCGCACGGTCGGAGGGCAGGCGCGTCTGACGGAACTATTCGAGGACGTCGTGCAAAGCCGTCATGTGCGTGTCAGCGTAAAAAACATAGTCGGTGTCATCGGGCGAGCTTGGGGTCTTTTATTTTCCTGCGCTTTATTATTGCTCTTCTTCCTATCAATGGTCTGCCCCTCCATCGTCTACGAGATACTAGTGCGTCGTCTGCTAAAAGAGCTCTCTCATTTCTTCTATTAACATAAAGGAAGAAACTAGCCCACGCTATAGATGTTGGAGTGAGGAAGTGCTTCTCCAAATGACCCTCATGCAAACTTGCATAGGAAAGAAACCAACGAAGATGTCGTGGTGAAGGACTGTTGGCCACACAAAGGGCCAAAATGCGGAAGAAGGTAAACACATGAAAGGTGTTGGCCGTGTGCATGGGCTCGAAAGCATGCGATGTAGTCGAACTTGGGTGACATGTGAGGCCGCACAAAGGCGCCTGGCAAGGCCACACAGATAAGCCTAATGAGGCCACATGAAAGCGCCTAGTGAGAACGAGTAGAGGTGCATGGTGAGGCCGCATGAACACTCGTTGGGGCACAGCCCAGGAGTGCATTTTAATATTTAAACATGATGTGAAATAAATATAAAATATTTATAAAAATACTTTTAAAGGGATTTAGCGGCATTTCAACCTCCAGCCAAACAAGGCTTGTATGTGATGGTGCACATGCCACGAGCACACTATATATGCGAATCAAGAGGACAAGCCAACATAATGATTATGGCTCATTGGCATCACGTGGCAAGAGTGATGGCAATGGGAGGGCCACTTGCTAGCTTGAAGGAAAGTTGGAAGGATGTTATCTATGATTGACGAAAGAGAGAGAGAATTAAAGTAGGGTTTCCTTATTTAATTACTCAATTGGAATTGAACTCAAAATGAATGCTTGTGATTACTTTTGGAAACTTAAGTGGAAAATTGATGGATATCTATGGTTAAAAAAATAAATTAAGGATTTGGGGATTCTCATCACATAGTGTAGCTCTTTCCTTTTGAAATTTAAAATCGATTCAATTCTATAAACTACAAATATTTACAAACTCCAAACCTAAAAATAAGAAAGTCCCCAAAACCACAAAATAATTAGAAAAATATTAATTAACTTAGTCAAACAAGCACAATTAATCATGACAAAATTGAATCAATCCAAAAGGAACAAAAGTAAAAATAAATCAATGGAACAAACTCAATCTACTAGACTGCATCAGATCAGACTAATTTATCCAAATTGGAACTGCAGAATCGGCTCTAACGCGCCTCTAACAAACCCAACTATACCAAGCTCCATAGGTATCTACACCATATAATAGAAGACAAGAAAGTGATAGATAATGAATTAGGAAAAGAGAATTGCAAAAATAAGAAGCATGATGTTACAATTATTACATGCAATCAAATTTGATGCTAATCTCGAATAATATGACTTACTCTTTCATTAAAATCTTAACTACCAAGTCATAGTAGAACTATCAAGCAATAGGCATAGCACACATGAAATATTCTAAGTGATTTTAAGAACAGTAAAATGAAGCTCATCGTAGAATAAATAGAAACTTGGACAATAGAAAATCAAATGTCAAAATTAAACAAAATAAAGAAAAAGTACCAAAGTGTATAAAAGGCAAATGAGCTGACAAGCAGTAGGTTGGCAGTACATGAGGATCAAATAAAATGATATACAAAGGTTTGGTTGCATCTGTAAAACTTGTATAACCATAGAAGTAACAAAAATAAAAGAGGAATGTGCTTACCAGTATCAAGCATCCAGAAATCACCCAACCTTACAAAAGAGTTGTCTATTAATATTGACATTATCAACATTTATAACCTATAAAAACTAACAAAACACAAAACTCTGGATACCTTTTGCTCCCAGAACGTCCACCGAAAATAAACATATGGCAATCAATTGCAACAGCGACATGAAAAGCACGTGAAGCTGGGCCCACCTGCCCATCAGATCCACTTCCTGTGCACTTGGGTGTAAACCATATTTTGTTATCTGCCAAAACAGCAAAATATAAGTAAAATAAATCACTTCAATTATTGCTGAGAGATGAGATATATGGATATATGATGAAATACAAGACAGCCAAGGGCACCATGCAGGGTGTTAAGAAAATTACTTTAGCATAAATCAGCAGTAGAATAACACAAAAGAATAAAACGACCAAGTGCTGAAACTACATCTGAAATCAGCCAACTACATTTTCTATTGATCATGCTCTTCATTTGTACAACCAAAACTCCAACGTTAACCAAGTTGCTGAAACTATTTTTTATTTAAACCATAAAAAGCTATGATAGGGTGGAAGAAATAAGTAGTGTGCCATCTACTTCAAAATTTGCATGCCCATAAGAAAATATCATACCTACAAAACAACCAACAATTTGAAACAAATAAATAAACTAATAAATATAAAGCACAATGTGTAGCAATAAGGTCGAATCCTGATTTTCAAAAAATAAAAAGGTAAAATCATAAGGGTAAATGATGCTGGACAACGCGCTTTAACATCAAAATTGACGCAGGATGGGAAATATGAGGTGGCTAGAGTTTAGAAGGCAGAGGAAAATGTTGGAAAATTGGCAGATAACTAAAATTTCTAGAATTCTTAATAACGTGCTCTAATATAGAAACTGATGCAGGACAGAAAAGATGAGGTGGCTATAGTATAAAAGGCAGACAAAAATATGAAAAAAATGACGAATAACTACAATTTCTATGATTCTTACCAAAGATTCCATATCCTTCCCTTCTGATTAAAATCAATCCCTTCTGCAATCTCTAAATTAACACATTCCATAGTTGCTTGCACATAAAGCAAATTTCATTCATTCACTAATCCATCAAAATATGTACAAACGCTAGTCTATTTACATGAAAATAAACCAAAATAAAAAATAATAAAACAAAAAGACTAGATATTTAATTTGGTATTATCCAATATGACCAATTTAAATAGTATTATCCAATATGACGAATAATTTGGATAAACCCAACTAATTTAAATAAAAAAATATATATATTTAAATAATCTATATCATCTATAAAAAATAATACTATGAGATCCAATTTGAATTGTCTATCATGTGGATGTCCCCATCAATGCTCCGCCATCGAGTAAGGTTCAAATCTACTATAGAGTATTTCACAGGATTTTCATCGATCTATATCTGTGATATCCTGGAATCTGATTTGAAATTAAAAAAATTGAAATATAATTTGATTTGAGGTTTAAAAATTAAAGCTGATTCGGACTTAAAATGAAGGATTTCGGAATTAAAATAAATAATTTTGGATTTATTTATAATAGAAAGGAAATAAAAGGACCAAAATGCAATTGTTTCAAAACAAATAGGAACAGCCGCTGAACCGCCTTTCTCTGCTTCTTTTGCGTGTCGCCCGCGCCTGGAGAGAGAAAAGAAATTTCTCTGTCTCCCTCTCAGTTTTTCTATCCCGTGTTTGCCGCGCCCGCGCCGACTTCCCTCTGTTCCGCGGTTCTGCCCAGGCAAAAGGCAGCAACAGCAGCGGTTGCTGCTGGGTAACAAGGAAGAAGGAAAGGGAGAAAAAGAAGAAGAAGAAAGGAAGATGAAGAAAGAGGAAAGCTAAAAAGGACTTTTAAGCTTTGTTTAACGATTAATCGGTAAGTAATTCTTTTCCTAAAGTTGATGTTGGATTATTATTAAGTTGCGAATATAATTTAATGTTTCGAGAATATAGAATTATGTTGTTATGCCATGTATGCTGTTAATTGAACAAGAGAATGGATGTGATATGCTTGTCAGTAAGATAATGTGGTACTAATGAATTTTTGTATACTAAGAACCGACGAGAGCGGAAAGTTTTCTATATATACGTTATTTCGATGAGGGCAGGGAGTGTACGCCGGGTGATGTCCTAAAGTGGAATCTCTGATGCAAGGTGCGGCTCCTGTCAAGGCTTCTACGATAACAAGTTGTAGGAACTCTTATCAGGCTTCTAGGTGAAAGGGTATGGAAATAATAAATTCACATCGCTAAACAGAATAATATTATATGATGACAAAATTAAATGAGTTCAATAATAAGATAAATTATAATAATTAATTTGTATATGACATTTGATATTACGCCGTTAAAATTTATGATATGATATGTAAATATTATAAATGAGTGATAAGTTGATATAAGGTCTTTGACCCCGTAAAGAAAGAATAGATATTTGCATTCATGATTTAAAGGCGCTGGTGATTTAAAGCAGATTTCTCACAAGCGATCACACATGCCTAGCTCGAACTTGATTTATGTGATATAGGCGCGACGGCGTCCAAGGCCTTTTTGGGCTGATGAGAAAGTGATTGAGGCATTTGAGGTGATTGGTTGAGAAACCTGGGGCCCAGAAATATAAATAATAGAGCTATTATTTCTTGTAAAGACGATTATGATATTATTTCTCATGTATAATATTTAAAGTGTATATTACATATTGGAATTGTTATAGTAGAGATTGATTTTATTTCTGGTTTGATTCTAATACATGAGATGTATTCCTGTCACTGAATAATTCGTTTATCTCCACCTACACTCCCATACCACGCCAATGAGTGGGGTTGTCTGTTTTCCCAAGTTAACTTTAACTTGAGTTAACATCATAGACCACATTATATACAAATTTCAACATTAAACAAATAAAATTTTAAATTCAACACAAACTCCAACCGTAAATCAATTTTATTTTGCATTTTAAATAAATTTTAAAATAAAAAAATAATTTTATTACACATCCTACACACATCTCAAAATAAAACTAATTTTATTTTAAATCAATCACAAATCTCCAAAAACAAAAGATATCACACCAACAGTCATCTTTAAGCCAATTGAAAAACCCCACAAACAAGCAACCTGGGGTAATTTGTTGCCAATGTTAACTATAATTTGAGCTAAAATAAGTAGCATAGTTCACATCATACACAAATTCTAACATTAAACTAACAAAATTTTAAATCTTACACAAACGCAAACATTAAAATCAATTTTATTTCACATTCTACATAAATTTTAAAATACAAAATACCTTTATTTCACATTTTACACATCTCAAAATAAAACAAATTTTATTTCAAATCATTTACAAACCTCAAAATAAAAATATTACATCAAATGTGATCATTTACCCCAATTAAAAATAACCCCATGAAAATAAAACCCGTGAGATCATATGAGGATACTTTAAAGGTGAGAGGCAACCTTCTAATTTAGGTTGGTGAAAAATCTCCTTAAACATAGGTACTCTTATGATACTCAAGTGACGACCCCAGGGTCACCATAAATATAATTTCTTTCAAATCATATATATGGATATATTTAGTATATATAAACTACATATAATGACTATGCTAATCAATGTGATGTATAAGAATGATTGATAATTGTTATATAAGACTCATGATGATGATTATTAAACAAATGATCACAACAATGATTATGTTTAATTAATAATGATTTGATTTTTTCTACACAACAAAGTATCTATTGCCTTTATTGTATCTTCCTATATATTATGTAAATTGACATATTAATCCATCGAAATTCTATCATTCGTTGACCATCTTGTCACTCTATCCCTTGCCACTTATCTAGTTAAGCATGTTTCATTTACTTAGTTTTATACTCACCTTTTTTAAGATCAAAAAATCATAAGTTCTAATCAAACATGCATCAAGAGAAAGTATCTTGAATTGATCATTAATCATGTATTGAAAAGAAAGTTTAAAGTGAATTAGCTGCAAGAGATTGAGTCTATTGAGCTTACATACTAATGAGGCTTTCCTTTGAAAGAATTTATCATTAGTTAAGCTTTGAACTAATTAATAAAGAATTTGTATAATGATCGAGCATTAGAATGCTAAATTATTTTGTTTTCAGAGATTTGAAAAGTTAGAAGCTTTGAGAAAAGAAATAATAATTGCGATATTTAAGAACGTTAATAAAAATTATATATAACTTTTATTGGATTTTGTAATCTTTAAATCACATCCATCAAATACTCCCATTTCAGCTGGGTCTTTTGGGAGCCTCAACTATTGTGACTGAGTTGGCTGAACCAATAAGTTGCACTTGTCATATATTTCATAAACTAAAGATATATGGACATGAATAGTACACCCCAATAAAACTGAAGGCACTTTTAGAACAGAAAGTAAAAGATTTAATTTCATTCTCTAATAAATAAATCTCAAGCACAGATTGATCTACTAAAAGAAGAAGAGTAGTAGCCAAACACCAAGGAGCAAACGTGCATCAATCAGGAAAGAACATATTTCATCTGACAGTGAAGATCCTATGATAAATTGTATTAAAACAAGAAGCAGTATCATCAAAGCAGATAGACAAAAACACAAGCACATTTAATTCTAAGAACCAAAACAAAACAAATGGCAATAAGTAAACTGAGGGATAACTAAGACAAATTCTATACGATATCCTCTCAGCATAGAGATGCGGGCATTACAGAACATTTGGAAACAGCTACTTATAATTTAACATGCTTGTAGAAACGGCTAACCTTGTCTTGGTAGTTATGGATCTGAGGCACAAAACAGAAAACATGTAACAGGATCCGATCAGTCTAAAATTAAGAATCTGAGCGTCAACAAAGTGTTCCAAAAGGGTGGATCCACGAAATGCACTTGAATTTACACATAAAAAGAAACTATCAGGAGAGTAAGTCATCCCTTTTTACGGTTTTTTAAGCCGTCACAAGGGAAATGTGTAGATCGATCAAGCTTTCAATACGCGAATATTAAGGCCTCTTAAATGCACAGAACCCTACAATTCCATCTATACGAACAAACGGATGAGAAGAAGTGGCAAAAGTAAGCGCTTACCGATATCATAGACGGAAACGTCAACGAGAAATCTTCGATCGGCGAATCCCCCAAACACGATAACCTTCGATTTTCCCACGGTCACAGCCGTATGCCCACTGCCGAACCAAAATTGTTGCAGAAAAGGATGGAATAAGGAATTGAAGCGGATAGGAGGGAGAGAGGGAGAGAGAGAGAGAGAGAGAGAGAGAGCGCCTTCGAGCTGTTGGGAGATCGCCGCCAAAGTCGGAGGCATCGGCTCTGATCCAGTGCATCTCTCCTCACTATTCAGCTTCCTGTTCTCCCTCTCTCGTTCTCCTCGCGCACAGGGAAAACGTAGACGGTGCCCGGAAAAGTTTCGGGGATTCGGGGAGCAGAGCCGGAAAAGTTTCTCGGGGATTCGGGGAGCAGAGCCGGAAAAGTATTCAGGGTGAAGGCCGGGCTCACTATTTATAATGAGTAATGCTACAAATACACGATATGTAATCATAAATTTTAAAAATCTATTTAATAAATAGGTTAATTCAGTCTTACAAAATTATAGTTGTATATAAAACTAAAATTAATTAATCATATTAAAAAGCATATATAAAATAAAATTAATTAATATATTAAAATAATATAAAATATTGAATAAAATATATTTTAAATACTTTATCTATGTCACTCATTACCATATGTCACACACAAATCCTAATTAAATTCAAAATATAAAATCACTTACTAGAGTTACAATGCATTTCTCCTATTTAATGATTATTTTTGGAAATTTAGTATGAATTATGCACGAAATTATACTGATATTATACATTTTATTTATATATGTAAAAATTATATACTTAACATCTAATTTAAAATTAAATTACTTTTTAGCTTCTTCAAAGTAATATTTAATTGTTATATATAATAGATCGTGAATTTAGTCAAGTGAGATATAAGTTTTTAAAATTTTTAACATAAAAATAATAGAAAGATATGAATTTGAGTAAATTTAAGTAAAATGTACAATATTACAATAAATTAAGTGTGATATATATAATTTTGAAAATATTTAAGTGAAATAAAAAATTTCGACAGAATTTCATGTTTTATATGTAAGTCCCACTTTTTCTCTCATTTAAAATTTTGATTTAAGGTGGTGTTGTTATTGAAGTTAATTTTAAGAGAGATTACACATCTACTCTCCAATTTTACCTTAATCATCAAACTTAGTCTATCAACTAGTCAAGTTTAGATTGGGTTGATCATAACTCAGATCCAACCTAGTTATCAATTATATAGAATCAAAAATTGATTAAGTCATGATCGACTCGGATATGATCCATGACCCTTGACGGATTGAGATTTTGGATTTAATTTCAATCAACCTAAATACTTTACTTAAATTTCATTTAATTATTTACATTATTTATTTTATTTAAAACTACTAGAGAATTATATTAGTTTTGTGTTTCAATTTAAACATGTGAAAATATAAATTAATCCATTATTTATCTTACTATGATTAACCTACGCATAAATATATATATAATATAAAAATATTGAAAATAAAATAAATATATGATATACATTTGACATTATTTTTTTAATAAAATTTGTTTTTAATATCTTAACTTTATACTATAAAAAATCATACGTAAGTGACATAACAAAAATGTCAGGAAATTATAATCTAATCTTGAAAAAGGTGCTATGGTCCTTTTTAACTCTTTCTAAATTAAGAGATATTACTATTAATTTAAATTTTCTCGTGCTCAATTGCATGATTTTCTTTCTTTTTACCAAAGTTTTCTAAATAAATTTTAACGATTTATTCTATATCAATAAGTTTAAATCAATACTATGAAAATTATTTATTTTAGATTTGGTTCAGAGTAATACATTAAAAATAAAGATTAAAAAATATTTTTTAAAAAAGAATATATTATGAATGAATTAGTTTGAAAAGCTTTTTAATGATGGATATAACATCTTGGGCTGGATTGGGCCACTTGTATCACTCTTCGGTCATTGTGCATGGTCCTTGCAGTTTGGGCCTTGTTTGGTGGGCCTAATTACTGGGCTCGTTTTGGGCCCTCTCTGTTTTTATGTATACATTGGGCTTTTGGCCTTATGAACTGACCTTAAAGGGCTGGCCCCTAAAACAGGTTGGATGAAATCAGGTGGGCTTAATCCCATTGTTGGGCCTCCTTTCAATCTTCGGGCCTAACATCATGTTCGGCCTTTTCTTTTTGTTTTGCTTAGAGTCCCTGCAGACTAGGCCTAAAGCCTTTGACATTTTCATGGGCTGGGCCTTTACAAACCCGTTCCCTGGGCCTTCAAAGGCATTTCCATTAACTGGGCCTGGCTGATTGGGCTTGGGAATAAAAATCCTCTGGGCTCAAAGCATTTCAGGCTTTTCCCTCATAAAATTGAAGCTTGCAGTTGGGCTTTTCTGTAGGGCATGGAGGCCATCCTCTCTAGCTAGGCCTTCTTTGGCCTAAAAACACCTCTTTGGAACTAACCTAATAGGCTTCCCCCATGAAGGTTTTTTCATTTTGGGCTGTTATTAAGCCTCTTTGGGCCTCCTAGTGAGATCTATCTCCCTGGGCGTTGTAAGGCTCAACCACAATTGGGCCTAGTTGTTTGAGGTTGGGCTTTAAAGAATGTAATGGCCTTGTGCCTATGTTATGCTTCTTTTATTTGTTTTCTCATTCCCCTACCGGTTTTGGCCTTGGGCCTCCAATTTAAAATCAATTTATGATATATTGGGCTTTCCTTTTGGTGGGCTTTTGCTTGCCAATTTGAATTTCCTTAGGTTTGTTCATGTATTGGCCCTTGGGCCTTTATCTTTACCATGTAATAACACTAGCCTAAAATGTTTGCCTAGTGGCGGGTTGGGCGCCCGATGAATAATATCTCCCTCTTATTAAATTAAAAAAATAATAAATAAAAAAATAAATTCTAAACTCTAAACCTTAAATAACAAATTATCTAGTACTAGAATTCTTTTTAAATACATTGAAAATCATCAAATGATTATATAATTAAAAGTATTTAGATAAAATAATTTAATATATAATAAATTAATTTTTAAATGCATATACTTCACTTATATTTAAAGATATTGTAATAAATAATTAGACAACTATCACTATTCACTTCAATATATTAATATGTAATAAATTACTCTAAAAAAATGTGTATTAGTTAAAATATATTTGTATACAATCAAATAGTTGTATAATTTTTAATATTATGTTTAAATACTAGATATATATAAAATCAGTTTCTAAATACATATATTCAGTTCAAATAAGTCGATATAATAAATATAAGTTATGTAATTAATATGTGATAAATTAGTCACTAAATATATGTATTCAACTTAAATTCATCAATATTGCTATAAATTATAGTATAATTCATATTATTCGATTCAATTATAGTGATTTGTTGAAAATTAGTTTCTAAGAGCAATTATTTAGTTTAAATATAATGGTATAATATTAAAAAATTATATGATTACTAAAATGAAATTAAAATATCTTGATATATCGAATTAGTCTTTAAATATGTGTATTTAATTTAAATGCATTTATATAATTTATATAAATTTTATAAATATTAATATTAAGTTAAAAAATTTTGATTTGTAATAAATCAATGTTTCATGCTAGAATCTTCTTCAAATGCATTAAAAAATCATCGAATAATCATACAATTATAAGTATTAAGGTAAAATTATTTAATATTCAATGAATCAGTCCCCAAATTAGTATACTTTGCCTAAATTTATTAATATAATAAAGAATAATTATACAATTCTCAGTGTTCAATTTAAATACATTAATATGTAACAGATTATTCTCTAAAAGCATGTATTTTATTGAAAATATTAGTATATAATCAAGTAGCCGTATAATTACTAATATTAAATTATAATATCTTGATATGCATCGAATCGTTTCTAAATATGTATATTCAGTTTAAATACATTGAATATAAGTTGTGTAATTAAGAGTATTAAATTAAAATATATTGATATCTAAATACTAATATTCTATTATTATATATATTAAAAATCATCAAATAGTCCTATAATTTTTAATATTCAATTATAATTACTTGATATGTAACAAATTGATCTCTAATTATTTCTATTAACTTAAACTTTTCAATACAGCAATTAATAATTATTATCTACAATTCACGTCAAATACGCTGATATATAATAAATCAGTCTTTGAAAGCATATTTTTGGTTAAAATATATAAATACACAATAACATAGATATATAATTATAAATATTAAGTTAAAATATTATAATATAAATTGAAATATTTTCTAAATACTTGTATTCAGTTAAAAAAATTAATATAAAATGCATAGGTTCTGTAATTACGAGTATTTACTTAAAATATCTTAATATATAATAAATCAATATTTAAATACTATTATTCTTTTCAAATATAGTAAAAAAATACTTGAATAGTCATATAATTGCTATTATTTAATTAAAACAACTTGATATATAATAAATTGACATCTAAAAATATGTATTAAGCTTATCTTCATTAATATAATAAAGAATAATTGCGTAATTGCCATTATTCAGTTTAACTACATTAATTATAAGTAATAAATTAATTTTTATAAATGTATATTCAGGTCAAATATATTGATAAGTTATAAGTATATAAGTTATATTATTAAGAGCATTAATATATAACAAATAAATATCTAAATACTAGTACTATTATAGTATACATTAAGAAAATTATTAAATAGTGTTATAATTATTAATATTCAATCAAAATCACTTGAAATATAAAAAATAAGATTTTAAAAGCTTCTATTCAGTTTAAACTCTTTAATATAGCAATGAATAATTGTATAATATCTATAATTCAGTTTAAATATATTGATATATAATAAATTAATTTCTAAAATTATATTTTTAGTTAAATATATATAGATACACAATAATATAGTTATGTAAATGCAAGCATTACGTTAAAATAGCATAATATGTATTGTTAGTATTCTATTAAAATAATTTAATATATAGTAAATTGGTCATTAAATACGTATGTTCAACCTAAATTCATTAATTTTGCTATGAATTGTAGTTTGATTCACATTGTTCAGTTCAAACATAGTGATATGTTGGCGTTTTATTTCAAAGAGTATTTATTTAGTTAAAATATGATAATATAATATCAAATAGTTATATAATTCTAAAATAAATTTAAAATACCTTGATATATATATCAAATCAGTCTATCAATATGTATATTTAGTTGAAATATATTTGTAATTGTTAATGTTTAGTTAAGTACTTTGATTTATAACAATCAATATTTAATTTTAGTATTCTCTTCAAATGCATTAAAAAATCATCGAATGATCATATAATTGCAAGTACTAAGGTGAAATAATTCAATATGAAATGAATCAGTTTTTAAATGCTTATACTTCGCTTAAATTTATTGATACATATTGACTATGATGTGGGAGTCCCAGGAACACCAAAGAGAAAAAGAGTTTCAGGAGACGGCGGCACGCAAAGGGGTAAGCCTGTTAATGAAAGCTTAAGAAAGAGAGGGAGAGTTCAAGGCATCCAGAAGAGCACACAGAGATTTAAGGTAGTTCAGAAAGAAAATCCCTTACGTCCACCGGTCGATCAGCAAAGAAGTTTCACTAATGGAAGAAGGTAGCCATGGAAACTAATACAAATAGCTTACAATGGGAAGAGAGAGAGAGAAAGAGAAAGAAAGAGCTTTTCTTGTTCTCAAGCTCCTGTTTTACAAGAGGTGATAGAGGAGGAATTCTGCTCTTGCTGAGGCGAGTTCTCCTCCTTTTTGAGTTGTGTTCTCCTTTCTTTCTCTTCTCTTTTTGAAAACCGCTCCTTCGTATTAGTAGGCAGCAGATGATGCAGCTTTATTCTGATTTTTCGATGGAAAGAAGGTGGATAAGCTCTGGATTGGCGCTGCTTATCGGTCACTAAAGGGACTAGAGTCAGTAAAAAGAGCTTGACCCTTGGATCTTGGTACTGCTTCTGGGGATCTGTGACAGCTGAGGCATGCGGACCCTTGATTTATGTGATTGGAGGAAGCATGCTGCTTTGGAAATAGTGCAGCCAAAACACGCTGACAGTGATATGTATAGCTGAGAAATATCATGCCCAATGTGGTTGGGAGAGTTGTTTGAACAAGGATCACTGACGAGCTTTGGGGGTTCCAAACCTCACTCACGAGATTAGAGGGTTCCAAACCTCACTCACGAGGTTAGGGGGTTCCAAACCTCACTCACTAGGTTAGGGGGTTACTAACCTCACTCGCGAGGTTAGGGGGTTTCGAACAGCTTCAAAGGTTAATGCATGATGTTCAAGATGAAGGAGCGCCACGTGTATGACTGTGATGCAGCAATACTCATGTATTCAGTTAAAATAAGTTATTATGTAATGAATAGTACTCTAAATGCTTGTACTCCACTTGAATTCAGCATAATTCATTAAATAGTTGCAAAAACATCACTATTCAACTCAAATTCATTGATATTTCATAAATCAGATCCTAAAAGAGCCTATTCTCTTGAAATTGATCGATATACTAATAAATAGATGTGTAATTATAGGTATTACATTAAAACACAATCAAATGTCCCTAATAGATCGTCACATATTATTTTTCAACTGAAATACATCAATATAGGAATCATTAAGTGTGTAATCAGAGTATTATGTTAAAAACCTTTATGTAGATAAGATTAAAGTCAAATTGCATATATTCTTTTTAAATACAATAAAATATCATCAAATAGTCTTATAATTGTTAATATTCAATAAAAATCACTTGATATATAACAAATTGATCTATAAAAGTTACAATTCAACTTAGACTTTTCAATATAGCTATGAATAATTTTTATCCACATTTAAGTTTAAATACATTAATATATAATAAATCAATCTCTCAAAATATATTTTTTGTTAAAAATATATAAATATACAAAAATATAGATATATAATTACAAATATTAAGTTAAAATATAATAATAATATATATATATAACGAATTAGTCCCTAAATACAAGTATTCAATTTAAACTTATTAATATGGTAATAAATAGTTGTATAATTACTAATTTTCAATTGAAATATATTAGTCTCTAGAGTCATGTATTCTATCAAAATATATCAATAAATTATTAAATAGATGTAAAATTGCTAGTATTAAGTTAAAATACCATGACATTTATTGAATAATTTCATAATTGTTAATATGCTCAAGAAGTACATCGATATAACATAAATAAGTCATGTAATTATTCATATTAAGTTAAAATAACTTGTTATACAATAAATTAATGTCTAAACTCTAGTATTTTTTTAAATAGCTTGGAAAATCGATAATTTTTTTTATAATTGATAGTATTCTATTAAAATAACTTAATATGTAACAAATTGATCTCTAAATACATATTTTTAATTTAAATTTAGTGATATAGCTATGAATAGTTGTCTAATTTATACTTTTCGATTCAAATAAATTAATTTGTAGAAAAATAATCCGTGAGAGCATATATTTAGTTAAAATATGCCGATATAACATCAAATAATTGTATAATTACTAATATAAAATTAAAATATCTTAATATATAACAAAACAATCTATAATTGTGTATATTTAGTTGAAATATATTGGTTTGACTTATATGAATTTTATAAGTGTTAGTATTAAATTAAAATACTGATTTGTAACAGATCAATGTCAAATGCTGGAATTCTTTCCAAATGCATTAAAAAATAATCAAAAGTTTATCCAAGTACTCAAATAGAATAATTTAATATATAATGAGCCGATCTCTAAATACATATACCTCGCTTAAATTTATCGATATAATAATGAATAATTACATAATTATTAATGTTCAGTTCAAATATATTAATATATAATAAATTAATTTCTAAAAGAGTGAATTTTATTGAGATACCTTAGTATACTATCGAATAATTGAATAATTATAATTATTAAGTTAAAATAGTTTAATATGTATCGAATAAGTCTCTTAATATATGTATTTTGTTCAAATGTATCAATATAATAAATATAAGTTGTGTAATTAGGAGTATTGAGTTAAAATGCCTTGATATATAATAAATCGATGTCAAATTGCTAATATTCTATTGTAATATATTGAAAAATCATTGAATAATCCTATAATTGCGAGTATTTACTTAAAATAATTCTATGTATAATGAATAGATCTCTAAAAGCTTTAATTAAGCTAAAACTCTTTAATACAACAATGAATGACTATACAATCTCCACAGTTCCCTTCAAATATATTGATATAAAAAAATTAGTCCCTGAAAGTGAATTTTTAATTGAAATACCTAAATACACAATAATATAGTCATATAATTATAAGTGTTATGTTTAAATACTGTGATATGTATTTGAATCATTCTCTGAATATGTGTATTTAGTTAAAAAATATCAATATAATATGCATAGCTTTTGTAATTGCGAGTATTTAGTTTAAATAAGTTAATATATAATAAATCAACATTTAAATATTATTATTCATTTCAAATATATTTAAAAAAATACTTAAATAATTTTATAATTGTAATTATTTAATTAAAATAATTTGATATGTAATAAATTGATATCTAAATACATATATAAAACTAATATTCATTGATATAGCAAAGTATAATTGCATAATAATCATTGCTCAGTCCAACTTCATAAATAAATAATAAGTTAGTCCTTAAAAGTATGTGTCTGTTTGAAATACATTAATATTCTTTTAAATAGTTATATAATTATAGGAGTTAAGTGAAAAAATCTTAATATATACTAAATTGAACTCTAGATGCGTGCATTCAATTCAAATACATCAATATAGTAGATTTAAGTTGTGTAATTGTGAGTATTAAGTTAAAATATCTTGATATAAAATAACCAAAATCTAAATATTAGTATGTTACTCAATTACATTGAAAAAATCATCGAATACTCATACGACTATAAGGATTCAGTTAAAATAACTTAATATGAAACAAATCAATCTCTAAATATGTGTATTTAATTTAAATTGAATGATATATCAATAAATATTTATATAATCATTGTTCGTTGTTTAAATAATTTTTTATATAACAAATTAGTCTTTAAAAAAATTAATTTAGTTCAAATATATCAATATACCATCCAATAGTTACATTATTGCTGGAGTATAGTTAACAAACCATGATAAATATCGAATCAGTTACTAAATATTTATTTTTAGTTGAAAAATCTCGCTATATCTTATATAAATTGCATAATTACGAGTATTGAGGGTAAATGATTTGACACATAATAAATTGATGCCTAAAAACTAATATTATTTTAAACTATAATAAAACCTCCTCGAATTGTCATATAGTTGGTAGTATTAAGTTACAATTATTTAATATGCAATGAATTTTAAATATGTATATTCAATTTAAATTCAAAAATATAATAATAAATTATAGTGTAATTATCTCTATTTAATTTAAAGATATTGATGTATAACAGAATAGTTTTTAAAAGTGATTTCAATTAAAATACATCATTCTATCAAATAGTTGCATAATAAATGGTGTTAAATTGTAATACCTTGATATGTATGCCAAATCGCTCCTCAAATCTGTATTTTTTAGTTCAAATACATCAATATAGTCCATAAAACTTATGTAATTGTGAGTATTAAGTTCAAATATCTTCGTATAAAATAAGACATTATCTAATTAAGAGTATTCCGTTCAAACACATTGAAAAGTTTTCGAATAAACTTATAATACCGAGTATTCGTTTAAAATAACTTGGAATGTAGCGAATCAGTCCTTAAATATAAGTATTCAGCTTAAACTTGTTGATATGGCAATCAATAGCTCTACAATTATTGTTTTTCAATTAAAATATATTAATATATAATAAATTAGTTTCTAGAGTCATATATTCCATCAAAATATATCGATAAACTATTAAATAAGTGTAAAATTACTGGTATTAATTTAAAATTCCACAGCATATATTGAATAGTTCCTTAATATATGCTCAGAAAGTACATCAATATAACATATAAGTTATGTAATTATTAGTATTAATTTAACATAACTTAATATATAATAAATTGATACAATTTTTTAAAAATTATCAAATAGTCTTCTAATTGCACGTACTCTATTAAAATAATTTAATATATAATAAATTGATCTCTAAATATGTGTATTCATCTTAAATTTATCGATATAGCTATTAATCATTGCTTAATTCACACTTTTTGATTCAAATATATTGATAAGTAATTAGTACTCGAGAGCATTTATTTAGTTGAAATATGCCGATATAGCATTAAATAGTTAAATAATTGTTAATATAAAATTAAAATATCTTGATGTATGTCGAATCGGCCTATAAATTAGTGTATTTGGTTGAAATACATTGATTTGACTTATATAGTATTTATAATTGTTAGTATTAAGTTAAAATATTATTATTTGTAACAAAACAGTGTCAAATCCATTAAAAAAAATTGAATGTTTATATAATTGCAAGTACTATAATAGAGTAATTTAATATGTAATTAACTGGTCTCTAAATGCGTTTATCTCACTTAAATTTATTAATATAATAATATATAATCATGCAATTATCAATGTTCAGTTTAAATATGCTAATATATACCAAATTAATCTCTAAAGTATGAATTCTATTTAAATACATTAGTATACTATTAAATAATTTTATAATTACAATTATTAAGTTAAAATAAATTAATATATATCGAATAGGTTTCTGAATATATGTATTTAGTTTAATACAAAGATATAATAAATATATGATGTGTAATTAGGAGTGTTGAGTTAAAATAATTTAATATATAATAAATCAATATCTAACTACTAGTATTCTATTGTAATACAATAAATAATTATCGAAAAACCATATGACTGCTAGTATTTACTTAAACAATGTCTATGTGTAACGAATCGATCTATAAAACTTCAATTAAGCTAAAACTTTTTAATATAGCAATGAAAGACTGTATAATCTCTATAGTTTCCTTCAAATACATTGATTTAAAATAAATCAACCTCTAAAATCATGTTTTTAGTCGAAATGCATAAACACACAACAATATACTAGTATAATTATAAGTATTAAGCTAAAATACTATGATATGTATTTGAATAAATATGTGTATTTAATTAAAATAATATCAATATAATATGCAAAGGTTGTGTAATTGCGAGTATTTAATTAAAATGAGTTAATATATAATAAATCAACATTTAAAAACTCTTACACTTTTTCAATAAATTAAAAAATTAATGAATAGTTTCATAATTGATGTTATTTAATTTACATAAATTGATATGAAATAAATTGGTACCTAAATACGTGTTTTGAGTTTATCTTCATCGATATATCAAAGAATAATTGTGTATTTATTATTTTTTAGTTCAACATTATAGATAAGTAATAAATTAGCCTTTAAAAGCATGTATTTATTCGAACTACATTGGTATTCTTTTAAAAAGTTATATAATTGTGAGAGTTATGGAAAAACACTATGATATATATCAAATTAGATTCTAGATATGTGTATTTATTTTAAATATCTCGATATAGTATATTTGAGTGGTGTAATTGTGAGTGTTAAGTTAAAATATCTTGATATAAATCTTTCAAAAAAAATATCTATAAAATAAATCAATATCTAAAAGTTAGAATGCTATTCAATTGCATTGTAAAATCATCAAATACTTGTACAATCATAAGTATTCAGTTAAAATAACTTAATATATAATAAATCGGTTTTTAAATATATATATTTAGCTTAAATTAAATGATATATCGATAAAGAATTATATAATCATTGTTTCTCTATTCAAATATATTGATATACAACAAATTAGTTTTTAAGAAAACCAATTTAGTTCAAATATATCAATATACTATCAAACAGTTGCATGATTGTTAGTACAAAGTTAACAAGCCTTAATAAACGTCAAATTAGTGTCTAAATATTTATATTTAGTTGAAAAATTTCGATGTAATATATATAAATTGCATAATTGTGAGTATTAAGGGTAAATGATTTGATGCTTAACACAATTGATGCCTAAATAGTAATATTTTTTTAAAATACAATAAAACTTCCTCGCATTGTTATATAGTTACTGGTATTCAGTTACAAAAATCTAATATGTAATGAATCAGACTTTAAATGTATATATTTAATTTAAACTCAAAGATATAACTGTGAATTATAGTGTAATTGTCCCTATTTAATTAAAATATATGTAGCAAATTAGTTTTCAAAAGTGATTTTAGTTAAAATATATCATTATATCAAATAGCTACATAATAAATGGTGTTAAATTAAAATACCTTGATATATTCTAAATCGCTCCCCAAATATTTATATTTAGCTCAAGTACATCAATATAGTGTATTAAAGTTGTGCAATTATGAGTATTAAGTTAAACTATCTTCGTGTAAAATAAATAATTAACTAGTTGAGTGTATTCTATTCAAACACATTAAAAAATTTTCAAATAAACCAAATAACTTGACATGTAGCGAATCAATCCTTAAATGCAAATATTCAGCTTAAACATGTTGATGAGGCCATAAATAGTATTCCACTTAAATACATCGATAAACTATTAAACAATTATAAAATTAAAGGTATCAATTTAAAATACCATGAGATATATTGAAAGTTCCCTAATGGTGCGTATGCTCAAGAACTACATTGATACAACATATAAGTTATGTAATTATTAGTATTGAGTTAAAATAATATGGTATACAATAAATTGATCTCTAAATTCTAGTATTTTTTCAAACACTTTGAAAAATCATCAAATAGTCATGCAATGCTCGTACTCTATGAAAATAACTTAATATGTAAGAAATTGATCTCTAAAGACATATATTCATCTTAAATTCATCAATATAGCTATAAATAGTTGCTTAATTCATATTTTTCGATTTAAATATATTGATATATAGAAAATTAGTCTCATAGAGCATTTATTTAGTTGAAATACGCTGATATAGTATCCAAAAATTATATAATTGCTAATTTGAAATTAAAATATCTTGATATATATCAAATTGGTCTATAAATCTATATATTTGGTTGAAATAGATTGATTTGGCATATATGAAGTTTATAATTGTTAATATTAAGTTAAAATTCTTTGATTTACAATAGAACAATGTCAAATGCATTGATAAATTATTGAATGTTCATATAATTGCAAGTTCTAAGGCATTGGAATTTAATATGTAATGAACTGGTCTCTAACTACGTATACTTTGCTTAAAGTTATTGATATAATAATATATAATTCCGCAATTATCATTATTCAGTTCAAATACATTAATATATAACAAATTAATCTCTACCTGTGTGAAGTCATTGAGATAGATTAGCATACTATCAAATAATTATATAATTACAATTAGGGTAAATAGCATTTGGGTCCCTCTAGTTTGGTCGTATGTGCAAATAGGTCCCTCGAATATTTAAATGTAGCAAACTGGTCCCCTAGTTTGATGAAATGTGCATATAGGTCCTTGGGCCGTAACAGACGTTAGAAAACACCCTCTCTCTCCTCCCTCTCTCTCCTCCCTGCATCTCTCTCTCTCCTCCCGATCGTAGCGCACGGGCGACACCGCGCGACCTCCAGCGGGTTGCGCCGACGTCGCGCGTGCGCGGGATCGTGAGGATAGAGAGGGCCTACTTTCGCTTTTTCTCCTTCTCCGGCACTTCCTCCTAGCCGGCGCCACCTCCGCCTCCCTTGTCGGCGTCAACTACGGCCTGCTCGGCAACAACCTCCCGTCGCCAAACAAGGTTGCGCCCCTCCTCCACTCCATCGGTGTTGGTCGCGTCAAGCTCTACGACGCCGATCCCTCTGTCCTGCGCGCCTTTGCCAATACCGGCGTCGAGCTCATCATCGGCGTCCCCGACTGCTGCGTCGACAAGGTCCGCGATCCCGACGGAGCCCTAGTCTGGACCCGCGCCAATGTCCAGGCCTACCTTCCTGGAACCAAGATCACCGCCATAACTGTCGGCAACGAGATCCTCACCGGCAACGACACTAATGTTGCTCAATCCCTCCTCCCCGCCATGGAATCCCTCCTCCCCACCCTCACGGAGAGAGAGAGAGGCCCGTCGCCGGCCACACCTGCGCTCGCATACGCCGGCGCAACCAGCTGGAGGTCGCACGGTGTCGCCCGTGCGCTACGATCGAGAGAAGAGAGAGATGCAGGGAGGAGAGAGAAAGTGTTTTCTAACGTCTGTTACGGCCCAAGGACCTATATGCACATTTCATCAAACTAGAGGACCAGTTTGCTACATTTAAATATTCGAGAGACCTATTTGCACATACGACCAAACTAGAGGGACCCAGATGCTATTTACCCTTACAATTATTAAGTTAAAATAGATTAATATGAATCGAATAAATCTCTGAATATATGTACTTAATTTAAATATATAAATATAATAAATATAAGCTTTGTAATTAGGAGTATTGATTTACACTGATTTAATATATAATAAATTGACATCTGACTGCTAGTATTCTGTTGTAATATAATAAAAAATTATCGAATAACCCTACAATTGCTAGTATTTATTTAAAAAATTCTGTGTAACGAATCGATGTCTAAAAGCTTTAATTAAGCTAAAACTCTTTAATATAGCAATGAAAGACTATATAATCTCCATAGTTCCCTTCAAATACATTGATATAAAACAAATGAGTCACTAAAAATATATTTTTTGTTGAAATGCATAGATATACAATAATGTAGTCGAATAATTACAAGCATTAAGTTGAAATACTATAATATATGCTTGAATCGTTCTTTGAATATGCGTGTTTAATTAAAACAACATCAATATAGCATGCATATGTTTTGTAATTGCGAGTACTTAATTTAAATAAGTTAATATATAATAAATCAACTTTTAAAAACTATTATACATTTTGATATATTAATACTCACATTGAATATATTATGCGTATTTAAATTATCTATAAATTTCTTTACAAGTTTATTTTTAGCGTTCAAGCTTAATCTGGAAAGCTCTTGAGGAGAACAACCTATTAACCATGCTTTTGACCCAAAATTTCATCGTTTAACCTGTCAAAATTAAAAGTTTTGTAATTTTTCTAGTTGTAGTAATCATCGGTAGTCTGTTTTGGAAGTCGAAATAAATCCGAATTAGGTTAAGTATTGGACTACCAATCTGCATGATTTAGACTATTAGTAAAAAATATGTATTTTAATTTTGGGTCAATTTTTAGGGTTTTCATATATTAGTCCAATGAATCATTATAATAGAAGTTTTGGCTCAATGAAATTCTGAAAATTTGAGAGTATTCAATTATTTTTTATTATATTTAAAGAGAATATATGTAATTTGACCTTGATCTTGTCAATATGAAAGTTTTTTAATATAATACTCTGATTATACACCTAATTTTTGCTATATTGATGTATTTCAATCGAAAAATAATATGTGGCGATCTATTAGGGATATTTAATTGTGTTTTAATATAATACCTACAATTATACATCTTTTTATTATTAGTATATTGATCAATTTTAAGAGAATAGGTACTTTTAGGGTCTTATTTAAGACATATCAATGAATTTGAGTTGAATAGTGATGTTATTGCAGCGATTCACTGCGTTACATTGAATTTAAGTGAAGTACAAGCATTTAGAGTACAATTTATTGCATAATAAGTTATTTTAACTGAATACAAGCAATTGAGTGAGTATTCAATTAGTTTTTACCGTATTTGAAGAGAATATATGCTATTTGAGTTTGATCTTGTCTATATAAAAGTTTTTAATATAATACTCTGATTACAAACCTAATATTTGTTATATTATTGTATTTCAATCGAAAATCGATATTTGACAATTTATTAGGGATATTTGATTGCGTTTTAAAGTAATACCGATAATTACACCTCTTTCTATCAGTATATCGATCAATTTTAAGAGAATAAGCTCTTTTACGGACTGATTTATAATATATCAATGAATTTGAGTTGAATAGTGATGTTTTTACAGCTATTCATTGTATTACGGTTAATTCAAGGGGAGTACAAGCATTTAGAGTAAGATTTGTTGCATAATAAGTTATTTTAACTGAATTCTAGCAATTACACATCTTCCTAATAGATCGCCAAATATCAATTTTCAATTGAAATATATTAATATAGCAAACATTAGGTTTATAATCAAAGTATTATGTTAAAAAACCTGCAAATACGTAAGATCAAAGTCCAATTGCTAATATGCTCTTCGAATACAATAAAAACTAATTGAATACTCACTCAATAGCTTGTATTCAGATAAAATAACTTATTATGCAACGATTCTTGCTCTAAATGCTTGTACTCCCCTTGAATTAACCATAATACAATGAAAAGCTGCAAAAATATCGCTATTCAACTTAAATTTATTGTTATATCATAAATCAGTCCATAAAAGAGCTTATTCTTTAAAAATTGATTGATATACAGATAGAAAGAGGTGTAATTGTAGGCATTACACTAAAACATAATCAACTATCCCTAATAAATCACCAAATATCAATTTTTGATAGAAATATAATAATATAGCAAATATTAGGTGTGTAATCAGAGTATTATATTAAAAAAACTTTCATATAGACAAGATCAAACTCAAATACAGTAAAAACTAATTGAATACTCACTCAATTGCGTGTATTCTGTTAAGATAACTTATTGTGCAATGAATTGTACTCTAAATGCTTGTAATCCACTTGAATTCAACGTAACACAGTGAATAGCTGCTAAACATCACTATTCAACTCAAATTCCTTGATACGTCTTAAATAAGATACTAAAAGTACCTATTCTCTTAAAATTAATCGATATACTAACAAAAAAATATGTAATTATAGGTATTATAATAAAACGCAAACAAATGTTCTTAATAGATCGTCAAATATTAATTTTTGATTGAAATATATAAATATAGCAAACATTAGGTTTATAATCAGAGTATTATGTTAAAAAACCTGCAAATAGACAAGATCAAAGTCCAATTGCAAATATGCACTTCAAATATAATAAAAACTAATTGAATACTTACTCAATTGCTTGTATTCAGTTAAAATAACTTATTATGCAACGAATCTTACTCTAAATGCTTGTACTCCCCACGTATTAACTGTAATACAATGAATAGCTGCAAAAACATCACTATTTAACTCAAATTCATTAATATGTCATAAATCAGTCCGTAAAAAAGCTTATTCTCATAAAAGTATCGATATACAGATAAAAAGAGGTGTAATTATAGGTATTATATTAAAACACAATTAAATATTTGATTTGATTATAAATTGCAAAATATCAATTTTCGATTGAAATTCAATAATATAGCAAATATTAGGTGTGTAATCAGAGTATTATATTAAAAAACTTTCATATAGACAAGATCAATGTCAAATAGCATATATTCTCTTCAAATAAAATAAAAACTAATTGGATACTCACTCAATTGCTTGTATTCAGTTAAAATAACTTATTATGCAATGAATTGAACTCTAAATGCTTGTAATCCACTTGAATTCAACGTAACACAGTGAATCGCTGCAAAAACATCACTATTCAACTCAAATTCATTGATATGTCTTAAATAAGACCCTAATAGTACCTTTTCTTTTAAAATTGATCGATATACTGACAAAAAGATGTGTAATTATAGGTATTACGTTAAAATGCAATGAAATGTTCCTAATAGATCGTCAAATATCAATTTTCGATTGAAATATATTAATATAGCAAACATTAGGTTTATAATCAGAGTATTATGTTAAAAAACATACAAATAGGCAAGATCAAAGTCCAATTGCAAATATGCTCTTCGAATACAATAAAAACTAATTGACTACTCACTCAATTGCTTATATTCAGTTAAAATAACTTATTTTGCAACAAATCTTACTAATTGAATAGCTTCAAAAACATCACAGTTCAACTCAAATTCATTGATATATCATAAATCAGTCCGTAAAAGAGCTTATTCTCTTAAAATTGATCGATATACTGATAGAAAGATGTGTAATTGTAGGTATTACCTTAAAACACAATCAAATATCCCTAATAAATCACCAAATATCAATTTTCAATTGAAATAAAATAATATAGATAACATTAGGTGTGTAATCAGAGTATTATATTAAAAAACTTTCATATAAACAAGATCAAAGTCAAATAGTATATATTCTCTTTAAATAAAATAAAAACTAATTGAATACTCACTCAATTGCTTATATTCAGTTAAAATAACTTATTATGCAACGAATCTTACTCTAAATGCTTGTACTCCCCTTGAATTAACTGTAATACAATGAATAGCAGCAAAAATATTACTATTCAACTCAAATTCATTAATTTGTCTTAAATAAGACCCTAAAAGTACCTATTCTCTTAAAATTGATCGATATACTGACAAAAAGATGTGTAATTATAGGTATTACGTTAAAACGCAATCAAATGTTCCTAATAGATCGTTAAATATCAATTTTCGATTGAAATATATTAATATAGCAAACATTAGGTTTATAATCAGAGTATTATGTTAAAAAAACCTGCAAATAGGCAAGATCAAAGTCAAATTGCAAATATGCTCTTTGAATACAATAGAAACTAATTGAATACTCACTCAATTGCTTGTATTCAGTTAAAATAACTTATTATGCAACGAATCTTACTCTAAATGCTTGTACTCCCCTTAAATTAACCGTAATACAATGAATTGCTGCAAAAACTATTCAACTCAAAAACATCACTATTCAACTCAAATTTATTGGTATGACATAAATAAGTTGGTAAAAGAGTTTATTCTCTTAAAATTGATGGATATACTAATAGAAAGAGGTGTGATTGTTGGTATTACATTAAAAAGCAATGAAATATCCCTAATAAATTGCCAAATATCGATTTTCGATTGAACTACAATAATATAGCAAACATTAAGTGTGTAATCAGAGTATTATATTAAAACACTTTCATATAGACAATATCAAAGTCAAATAGCATATATTCTCTTCAAATACAGCATAAACTAATTGAATACTCACTCAAATGCTTGTATTCAACTAAAATAACTTATTATGCAATGAATTGTACTCTAAATGCTCGTATTCCCTTTGAATTTAACATAACGCAATGAATAGCAGCAAAAACATCACTTTTCAACTCAAATTCATTGATATGCCTTAAATAAGACACTAAAAGTACCTATTCTCTTAAAATTTTTCATATACTAACAAAAATATGTGTAATTTTAGGTATTACATTAAAACGCAATCAAATGTTCCTAATAGATCGCTAAATATCAATTATTGATTGAAATATGTTAATATAGCAAACATTAGGTTTATTCAGTTAAAAAACCTGCAAATAGGCAAGATCAAAGTCCAATTGCAAATATGCTCTTCGAATACAATAAAAACTAATTGAATACTCACTCAATTGCTTATATTCAGTTAAAATAACTTATTATGCATCGAATCTTACTCTAAATGCTTGTACTCCCCTTAAATTAACCGTAATACAATGAATTGCTGCAAAAACATCACTATTCAACTCAGATTCAT
>JAEMOT010001647.1:14234-33200 GCA_019297695.1 Apostasia ramifera | reverse complement strand
TAAATATCAATTTTTGATTGAAATATGTTAATATAGCAAACATTAGGTTTATAATCAGAGTATTATGTTAAAAAACCTACAAATAGGGAAGATCAAAGTCCAATTGCAAATATGCTCTTCGAATACAATAAAAACTAATTGAATAATCACTCAATTGCTTGTATTCAGTTAAAATAACTTATTATGCAACGAATTTTTCTCTAAATGCTCGTACTCCCCTTGAATTACCCGTAATACAATAAATAGCTGCAAAAACATCAATATTCAACTCAAATTCATTGGTATGTCTTAAATAAGACCCTAAAAGTACCTATTCTCTTAAGATTGATCGATATACTGACATAAATATGTGCAATTGTAGATATTACAATAAAACGCAATCAAATGTTCCTAATAGATCGCAAAATATTATTTTTCGATTGAAATATAATAATATAGCAAACATTAGGTTTATAATTAGAGTATTATGTTAAAAAATCTGTAAATTGACAAGATCAAAATCCAATTGCAAATATGCTCTTCGAATACAATAAAAACTAATTGAATACTCACTCAATTGCTTGTATTCAGTTAAAATAACTTATTATGCAACGATTCTTACTCTAAATGCTTGTACTCCCCTTGAATTAACCGTAATACAATGAATAGCTGCAAAAATACCACTCTTCAACTCAAATTCATTGATGTGTCATAAATAAGTCGGTAAAAGAGCGTATTCTCTTAAAATAGATCGATATACAGATAGAAAGAGGTGTAATTGTAGGTATTAGATTAAAACACAATCAAAAATCCCTAATAAATTACCAAATATCGATTTTCGATTGAAATACAACAATATAGCAAACATTAGGTGTATAATCAAAGTATTATATTAAAAAAATTTCATATAGACAAGATCAAAGGCAAATAGCATATATTCTCTTAATATACAGTAATTGTAGCTATTGAAATAACATAATATAGCTAACATTAGTTGTGTAATCAGAGTATTATATTAAAAAACTTTCATATAGATAAGATCAAAGTCAAATAACATATATTCTCTTCAAATACAGTAAAAACTAATTGAATACTCACTCAATTGCTTGTATTCAGTTAAAATAACTTATTATGCAATGAATTGTACTCTAAATGCTTGTACTCCACTTGAATTCAACGTAACACAATGAATCGCTGCAAAAATATCACTATTCAACTCAAATTCATTGATATGTCTTAAATAAGACCCTAATAGTACCTTTTCTCTTAAAATTGATCGATACACAGACAAAAAGATGTGTAATTATAGGTATTACGTTAAAACGCAATCAAATTTTCCTAATAGATCGTCAAATATCAATTTTCGATTGAAATATATTAATATAGCAAACATTAGGTTTATAATCAGAGTATTATGTTAAAAAACCTGCAAATAGGCAAGATCAAAGTCAAATTGCAAATATGCTCTGTGAATACAATAGAAACTAATTGAATACTCACTCAATTGCTTGTATTCAGTTAAAATAACTTATTATGCAACGAATCTTACTCTAAATGCTTGTACTCCCCTTAAATTAACCGTAATACAATGAATTGCTGCAAAAACATCTCTATTCAACTCAAAAACATCACTATTCAACTCAAATTTATTGGTATGATATAAATAAGTTGGTAAAAGAGTTTATTCTCTTAAAATTGATGGATATACTAATAGAAAGAGGTGTGATTGTTGGTATTACATTAAAAAGCAATGAAATATCCCTAATAAATTGCCAAATATCGATTTTCGATTGAACTACAATAATATAGCAAACATTAAGTGTGTAATCAGAGTATTATATTAAAACACTTTCATATAGACAATATCAAAGTCAAATAGCATATATTCTCTTCAAATACAGCATAAACTAATTGAATACTCACTCAAATGCTTGTATTCAACTAAAATAACTTATTATGCAATGAATTGTACTCTAAATGCTCGTATTCCCTTTGAATTTAACATAACGCAATGAATAGCAGCAAAAACATCACTTTTCAACTCAAATTCATTGATATGCCTTAAATAAGACACTAAAAGTACCTATTCTCTTAAAATTTTTCATATACTAACAAAAATATGTGTAATTTTAGGTATTACATTAAAACGCAATCAAATGTTCCTAATAGATCGCTAAATATCAATTATTGATTGAAATATGTTAATATAGCAAACATTAGGTTTATTCAGTTAAAAAACCTGCAAATAGGCAAGATCAAAGTCCAATTGCAAATATGCTCTTCGAATACAATAAAAACTAATTGAATACTCACTCAATTGCTTGTATTCAGTTAAAATAACTTATTATGCATCAAATCTTACTCTAAATGCTTGTACTCCCCTTAAATTAACCGTAATACAATGAATTGCTGCAAAAACATCACTATTCAACTCAAATTCATTGGTATGACATAAATCAGTTGGTAAAAGAGCTTATTCTCTTAAAATTGATGGATATACTAATAGAAAGAGGTGTGATTGTTGGTATTACATTAAAACATAATCAAATATCCCTAATAAATTGCCAAATATCGATTTTCGATTGAAATACAATAATATAAAAAACATTAAGTGTGTAATCAGAGTATTATATTAAAACAGTTTCATATAGACAATATCAAAGTCAAATAGCATATATTCTGTTCAAATACAGCATAAACTAATTGAATACTCACTCAATTGCTTGTATTCAATTAAAATAACTTATTATGCAATGAATTGTACTCTAAATGCTCGTATTCCCTTTGAATTTAACATAACGCAATGAATAGCAGCAAAGACATCACTTTTCAACTCAAATTCATTGATATGCCTCAAAACATCACTATTCTCTTCAAATTTTTCATATACTAACAAAAATATGTGTAATTATAGGTATTACATTAAAACGCAATCAAATGTTCCTAAAAGATCGCTAAATATCAATTTTTGATTGAAATATGTTAATATAGCAAACATTAGGTTTATAATCAGAGTATTATGTTAAAAAACCTACAAATAGGGAAGATCAAAGTCCAATTGCAAATATGCTCTTCGAATACAATAAAAACTAATTGAATACTCACTCAATTGCTTGTATTCAGTTAAAATAACTTATTATGCAACGAATATTTCTCTAAATGCTCGTACTCCCCTTGAATTACCCGTAATACAATAAATAGCTGCAAAAATATCACTATTCAACTCAAATTCATTGGTATGTCTTAAATAAGACCCTAAAAGTACCTATTCTCTTAAGATTGATCGATATACTGACATAAATATGTGCAATTGTAGATATTACAACAAAACGCAATCAAATGTTCCTAATAGATCGCAAAATATTATTTTTCGATTGAAATATAATAATATAGCAAACATTAGGTTTATAATTAGAGTATTATGTTAAAAAATCTGTAAATTGACAAGATCAAAATCCAATTGCAAATATGCTCTTCGAATACAATAAAAACTAATTGAATACTCACTCAATTGCTTGTATTCAGTTAAAATAACTTATTATGCAACGATTCTTACTCTAAATGCTTGTACTCCCCTTGAATTAACCGTAATACAATGAATAGCTGCAAAAATACCACTCTTCAACTCAAATTCATTGATGTGTCATAAATAAGTCGGTAAAAGAGCGTATTCTCTTAAAATAGATCGATATACAGATAGAAAGAGGTGTAATTGTAGGTATTAGATTAAAACACAATCAAAAATCCCTAATAAATTGCCAAATATCGATTTTCGATTGAAATACAACAATATAGCAAACATTAGGTGTATAATCAAAGTATTATCTTAAAAAAATTTCATATAGACAAGATCAAAGGCAAATAGCATATATTCTCTTAATATACAGTAATTGTAGCTATTGAAATAACATAATATAGCTAACATTAGTTGTGTAATCAGAGTATTATATTAAAAAACTTTCATATAGACAAGATCAAAGTCAAATAGCATATATTCTCTTCAAATACAGTAAAAACTAATTGAATACTCACTCAATTGCTTGTATTCAGTTAAAATAACTTATTATGCAATGAATTGTACTCTAAATGCTTGTACTCCACTTGAATTCAACGTAACACAATGAATCGCTGCAAAAATATCACTATTCAACTCAAATTCATTGATATGTCTTAAATAAGACCCTAATAGTACCTTTTCTCTTAAAATTGATCGATATACTGACAAAAAGATGTGTAATTATAGGTATTACGTTAAAACGCAATCAAATGTTCCTAATAGATCGTCAAATATCAATTTTCGATTGAAATATATTAATATAGCAAACATTAGGTTTATAATCAGAGTATTATGTTAAAAAACCTGCAAATAGGCAAGATCAAAGTCAAATTGCAAATATGCTCTTTGAATACAATAGAAACTAATTGAATACTTACTCAATTGCTTGTATTCAGTTAAAATAACTTATTATGCAACGAATCTTACTCTAAATGCTTGTACTCCCCTTAAATTAATCGTAATACAATGAATTGCTGCAAAAACAACACTATTTAACTCAAATTCATTGGTATGTCATAAATCAGTCGGTAAAAAAGCTTATTCTCTTAAAATTGATCGATATACTAATAGAAAGAGGTGTGATTGTTGGTATTACATTAAAACATAATCAAATATTCCAAATAAATTGCCAAATATCGATTTTCGATTTAAATACAATAATATAGCAAATATTAGGTGTGTAATCAGAGTATTATATTAAAACACTTTCATATAGACAAGATCAAAGTCAAATAGCATATATTCTCTTCAAATACCGCATAAACTAATTGAATACTCACTCAATTTCTTGTATTCAGTTAAAATAACTTATTATGCAATGAATTGTACTCTAAATGCTCGTATTCCCTTTGAATTTAACGTAACACAATGAATAGCTGCAAAAATATCACTATTCAACTCAAATTCATTTATATGTCTTAAATAAGACCCTAAAAGTACCTATTCTCTTAAACTTTTTTGATATACTGACAAAAATATATGTAATTATAGGTATTACATTAAAAAGCAATCAAATGTTCCTAATAGATCGCTAAATATCAATTTTTGATTGAAATATGTTAATATAGCAAACATTTGGTTTATAATCAGAGTATTATGTTAAAAAACCTGCAAATAAATATGATCAAAGTTCAATTGCAAATATGTTATTCGAATACAATAAAAACTAATTGAATACTCACTCAAATGCATGTATTCAGTTAAAATAACTTACTATATAATGAATCTTACTCTAAATGCTTGTATCCCCCCTTGAATTAAATGTAATACAATGAATAGCTGCAAAAACATCACTATTCAACTCAAATTCATTGATATGTCAAAAAACAATCCATAAAAGAGCTTATTCTATTAAAATTGATCGATATACTGATAGAAAGAGGTGTAATTGTAGGTATTACATTAAACACAAACAAATATCCGTAATAAATTGCCAAATATCGATTTTCGATTTAAATATAATAATATAGCAAATATTAGGTGTGTAATAAAGGTATTATAACAAATAAAATTCATATAGACAAGATCAAAATCAAATAGCATATATTCTCTTCAAATATAGTAAAAATTAATTGAATACTCACTCAATTGCTTGTATTTAGTAAAAATAACTTGTTATGCAGTGAATTATACCTTAAATGCTTGTACATAACTTGAATTCAACGTAACGCTATGAATAGCTGCAAAAACATCCCTATTCAACTTAAATTCATTAATATGTCATAAATAAGATCCTAACAGTACCTATTCTCTTAAACTTAATCGATATATTGATATAAAAATGTGTAATTATAGGTATTACATTAAAAAGTAATTAAATATTCCTAATAGATCAGAGTATTATCAATTTTTGATTGAAATATATTAATATAGCAAATATTAGGTTTATAATCAGAGTATTATGTTTAAAAACCTGCAAATAGACAAGATCAAAGTCCAATTGCAAATATGCTCTTCGAATACAATAAAAACTAATTGAATACTTACTCAATTGGTTGTATTCCGTAAAAATAACTTATTATGCAAAAAATCTTACTCTATAAATGATTGCACTCCCCTTGAATTAACCGTAATATAATGAATAGCTGCAAAAACACCAATTCAACTCAAATTCATTGATATGTCATAAATCAGTCGGTAAAAAAGCATATTCTCTTAAAATTGATCGATATATAGATAGAAAGAGGTGTAATTGTAGGTATTACATTACAAAGCAATCAAATATCCCTAATAAATTGCCAAATATCAATTTTCAAATGAAATACAATAATATAGTAAATATTAGGTGTATAATCAGAGTATTATGTTAAAAAACCTGCAAATAGGCAAGATCAAAGTCCAATTGCAAATATGCTCTTTGAATACAATTAAAACTAATTGAATACTCACTCAATTGCTTGTATTCAATTAAAATAACTTATTATACAATGAATCTTACTCTAAATGCATGTACTCACCTTGAATTAACCGTAATACAATAAATAGCTGCAAAAATATCACTATTCAATTCAAATTCTTATGTATGTCTTAAATAAGACCCTAAAATTACTTATTCTCTTAAGATTGATCGATATACAGACATAAAGATGTGTAATTGTATATATTATAACAAAACGCAATCAAATGATCCTAATAGATCGCCAAATATCAATTTTTATTTGAAATATATTAATATCGCAAACATTAGGTTTATAATCAGAGTATTATGTTAAAAAACCAGCAGATTGACAAGATCAAAGTCCAATTGCAAATATGCTTTTCGAATACAATAAAAATTAATTGAATACTTACTCAATTGCTTATATTCAGTTAAAATAACTTATTATGCAACGAATCTTACTCTAAATGATTGTACACCCCTTGAATTAACCATAATACAATGAATGGTAGCAAAAACATCACTATTCAACTCAAATTCATTGATATGTCATAAATCAGTCCGTAAAAGTGCTTATTCTCTTAAAATTATTTGATATACGGATAGAAAGAGGCGTAATTGTAGCTATTACATTAAAACACAATCAAATATCCCAAATAAATTGTCAAATATCGATTTGCGATTGAAATAACACAATATAGCTAACATTAGTTGTGTAATCAGAGTATTATATTAAAATACTTTCATATAGACAAGATCAAAGTCAAATATCATATATTCTCTTCAAATACAGTAAAAACTAATTGAATAATCACTCAATTGCTTGTATTCAGCTGAAATAACTTATTATGCAATGAATTATACTCTAAATGCTTGTACTCCACTTGAATTAAACGTAATACAGTGAATCGCTGCAAAAACATTACTATTCAACTCAAATTTATTGATATGTCTTAAATAAGACCCCAAAAGTACCTATTCTCTTAAAATTGATCGATAAACTGACAAAAAGATGTGTAATTATAGGTATTACATTAAAACGCAATCAAATGTTCCTAATAGATCGTCAAATATCAATTTTCGATTGAAATATATTAATATAGCAAACATTAGATTTATAATCAGAGTATTATGTTAAAAAAACCTGCAAATAGGCAAGATCAAAGTCAAATTGCAAATATGCTCTTCGAATACAATAGAAACTAATTGAAAACTCACTCAATCGCTTGTATTCAGTTAAAATAACTTATTATACAACGAATCTTACTCAAAATGCTTATTATAACAAATAAAATTCATATAGACAAGATAAAAGTCAAATAGCATATATTCTCTTCAAATATAGTAAAAAACTAATTGAATACTCACTCAATTGTTTGTATTTAGTTAAAATAACTTGTTGTATAGTGAATTATACCTTAAATGCTTGTACTTAACTTGAATTCAACGTAACGCTATAAATAGTTGCAAAAACATCACTATTCAACTCAAATTCATTGATATGTCTTAAATAACACCCTAAAAGTACCTATTCTCTTAAGATTAATCGATATACTGACATAAAGATGTGTAATTGTAGATATTACAACAAAACACAATCAAATGTTCCTAATAGATCGCAAAATATTAATTTTCGATTGAAATATATTAATATAGCAAACATTAGGTTTATAATTAGAGTATTATGTTAAAAAATCTGTAAATTGACAAGATCAAAATCCAATTGCAAATATGCTCTTTGAATACAATAAAAACTAATTGAATACTCACTCAATTGCTTGTATTCAGTTAAAATAACTTATTATGCAACGATTCTTACTCTAAATGCTTGTACTCCCCTTGAATTAACCGTAATACAATGAATAGCTGCAAAAATACCACTCTTCAACTTAAATTCATTGATATGTTATAAATCAGTCGGTAAAAGAGCGTATTCTCTTAAAATAGATCGATATACAGATAGAAAGAGGTGTAATTGTTGGTATTAGATTAAAACACAATAAAAAATCCCTAATAAATTACCAAATATCGATTTTCGATTGAAATACAACAATATAGCAAACATTAGGTGTATAATCAAAGTATTATATTAAACAAATTTCAAAGGCAAATAACATATATTCTCTTAATATACAGTAATTGTAGCTATTGAAATAACACAATATAGCTAACATTAGTTGTGTAATCAGAGTATTATATTACAAAACTTTCATATAGACAAGATCAAAGTCAAATAGCATATATTCTCTTCAAATACAGTAAAAACTAATTGAATACTCACTCAATTGCTTGTATTAAGTTAAAATAACTTATTATGCAATGAATTGTACTCTAAATGCTTATACTCCACTTGAATTCAATGTAACACAGTGAATCGCTGCAAAAACATCACTATTTAACTCAAATTCATTGATATGTCTTAAATAAGATGTGTAATTATAGTACCTTTTCTCTTAAAATTGATCGATATACTGACAAAAAGATGTGTAATTATAGGTATTATGTTAAAACGCAATCAAACTTTCCTAATAGATCGTCAAATATCAATTTTCGATTGAAATATATTAATATAGCAAACATTAGGTGTATAATCAGAGTATTATGTTAAAAAACCTGCAAATAGGTAAGATCAAAGTCAAATTGCAAATATGCTCTTTGAATACAATAGAAATTAATTGAATACTCACTCAATTGCTTGTATTTAGTTAAAATAACTTATTATGTAATGAATCTTACTCTAAATGCTTGTACTCCCCTTGAATTAATCGTAATACAATGAATAGCTGCAAAAAACATCACTATTCAACTCAAATTCATTGATATGTCAAAAATCAGTCAATAAAAAAGCTTATTCTATTAAAATTGATCGATATACTGATAGAAAGAGGTGTAATTATAGGTATTACATTAAAACACAATCAAATATCCGTAATAAATTGCCAAATATCGATTTTCGATTTAAATACAATTATATAGCAAATATTATGTGTGTAATAAAGGTATTATAATAAACAAATTTCATATAGACAAGATCAAAGTCAAATAGCATATATTCTCTTTAAATATAGTAAAAACTAATTGAATACTCACTCAATTTCCTGTATTTAGTTAAAATAACTTGTTGTGCAGTGAATTATATCTTAAATGCTTGTACTTAACTTGAATTCAACGTAACGCTATGAATAGCTACAAAAACATCACTATTCAACTAAAATTCATTGATGTCTTAAATAAGACCCAAAAAGTACCTATTCTCTTAAAATTGATCGATATACTGACATAAAGATGTGTAATTATAGGTATTACATTAAAACACAATTAAATGTTCTTAATAGATCTCCAAATATTAATTTTCGATTGAAATATATTAATATAACAAACATTAGGTTTACAATCAGAGTATAATGTTAAAAAATCGGCAAATAGATAGATCAAAGTCCAATTGCAAATGTGCTCTTGGAATACAATAAAAACTGATTGAAAACTCACTCAATTGCTTTTATTCAGTTAAAATAACTTATTATGCAATGAATCTTACTATAAATGCTTGTACTCCCTTGAATTAACCGTAATACAATGAATAGCTGCAAAAATATCACTATTCAACTCAAATTCATTGATATGTCATAAATCAAACAGTAAAAGAGCTTATTTTCTTAAAATTGATCGATATACTGATGGAAAGAGGTGTAATTATAGGTATTACCTTAAAACGCAATCAAATATCCCTAATAAATCACCAAATATCAATTTTCAATTGAAATACAATAATATAACAAACATTAGGTGTGTAATCAGAGTATTATATTAAACAACTTTCATATAGACAAGATGAAAGTAAAATAGCATTTATTCTCTTCAAATAAAATAAAAACTAATTGAATACTCACTCAATTACTTGTATTCAGTTTAAATAACTTATTATACAATAAATGTACTCTAAATACTTGTACTACATTTGAATTCAACGTAAAGCAGTAAATAGCTGCAAAAACATCATTATTCAACTCAAAATCATTGATATGTCTTAAATAAGACCCCAAAAGTACCTATTTTTTTAAAATTGATCGATATATTGACAAAAAGTTGTGTAATTATATGTATTACATTAAAACACAATCAAATATTCCTAATAGATCGCAAAATATCAATTTTTGATTGAAATATATTAATATAGCAAAATTAGGTTTATAATCAGAGTATTATGTTAAAAAACCTGCAAATAGGCAAGATCAAAGTCCAATTGCAAATATGCTCTTTGAATACAAAAAAAACTAATTGAATACTCACTCAATTGCTTGTATTCAGCTAAAATAACTTATTATGCAACGAATCTTACTCTAAATGCTTGTACTCCCCTTGAATTAACCGTAATACAATGAATAGCTGCAAAAACATCATTATTCAACTCAAATTCATTGGTATGTCATAAATCAATCAGTAAAAAAGCTTATTCTCTTAAAATTGATCGATATACTGATAGAAAGAAGTGTAATTATAGGTATTACATTAAAACACAATCAAATATCCCTAATAAATTGACAAATATCCATTTTCGATTGCAATACAATAATATAGCAAACATTAGGTGTATAATAGAGTGTTATATTAAAAAACTTTCATATAGACAAGGTCAAAGGCAAATAGCTTATATTCTCTTCAAATACAATAAAAACTAATTGAAAACTCACTCAATTGCTTATATTCAGTTAAAATAACTTATTATGCAACGAATCTTACTCTAAAGGCTTGTACTCCCCTTGAATTAACCGTAATACAATGAATAGCTGCAAAAATACCACTCTTCAACTTAAATTCATTGATATGTTATAAATCAGTCGGTAAAAGAGCGTATTCTCTAAAAATAGATCGATATACAGATAGAAAGAGGTGTAATTGTAGGTATTAGATTAAAACACAATAAAAAATCCCTAATAAATTACCAAATAACGATTTTCGATTGAAATACAACAATATAGCAAATATTAGGTGTATAATCAAAGTATTATATTAAACAAATTTCATATAGACAAGATCAAAGGCAAATAACATATATTCTCTTAATATACAGTAATTGTAGCTATTGAAATAACACAATATAGCTAACATTAGTTGTGTAATCAGAGTATTATATTAAAAAACTTTCATATAGACAAGATCAAAGTCAAATAGCATATATTCTCTTCAAATACAGTAAAAACTAATTGAATACTAACTCAATTGCTTGTATTAAGTTAAAATAACTTATTATGCAATGAATTATACTCTAAATGCTTATACTCCACTTGAATTCAACGTAACACAGTGAATCGCTGCAAAAACATCACTATTTAACTCAAATTCATTGATATGTCTTAAATAAGACCCTAATAGTACCTTTTCTCTTAAAATTGATCGATATACTGACAAAAAGATGTGTAATTATAGGTATTACATTAAAACGCAATCAAATTTTCCTAATAGATCGTCAAATATCAATTTTCGATTGAAATATATTAATATAACAAACATTAGGTTTATAATCAGAGTATTATGTTAAAAAACCTGCAAATAGGTAAGATCAAAGTCAAATTGCAAATATGCTCTTTGAATACAATAGAAATTAATTGAATACTCACTCAATTGCTTGTATTTAGTTAAAATAACTTATTATGTAATGAATCTTACTCTAAATGCTTGTACTCCCCTTGAATTAATCGTAATACAATGAATAGCTGCAAAAAACATCACTATTCAACTCAAATTCATTGATATGTCAAAAATCAGTCAATAAAAAAGCTTATTCTATTAAAATTGATCGATATACTGATAGAAAGAGGTGTAATTATAGGTATTACATTAAAACACAATCAAATATCCGTAATAAATTGCCAAATATCGATTTTCGATTTAAATACAATAATATAGCAAATATTATGTGTGTAATAAAGGTATTATAATAAAAAAATTTCATATAGACAAGATCAAAGTCAAATAGCATATATTCTCTTTAAATATAGTAAAAACTAATTGAATACTCACTCAATTGCTTGTATTTAGTTAAAATAACTTGTTGTGCAGTGAATTATACCTTAAGTGCATGTACTTAACTTGAATTCAACGTAACGCTATGAATAGTTGCAAAAACATCACTATTCAACTCAAATTCATTGATATGTCTTAAATAAGACCCTAAAAGTACCGATTCTCTTAAGATTGATCGATATACTGATATAAAGATGTATAATTGTAGATATTACAATAAAACACAATCAAATGTTCCTAATAGATCGCAAAATATTAATTTTCGATTGAAATATATTAATATAGCAAACATTAGGTGCATAATCAGAGTGTTATATTAAAACACTTTCATATAGACAAGGTCAAAGGCAAATAGCTTATATTCTCTTCAAATACAATAAAAACTAATTGAATACTCACTCAATTGCTTATATTCAGTTAAAATAACTTATTATGCAACGAATCTTACTCTAAAGGCTTGTACTCCCCTTAAATTAGCTGTAATACAATGAATAGCTGCAAAAATAATACTATTCAACTCAAATTCATTGATTTGTCTTAAATAAGACCCTAAAAGTACCTATTCTCTTAAAATTGATCGATATACTGACAAAAAGTTGTGTAATTACAGGTATTACATTAAAATGCAATCAAACGTTCCTAACAGGTCGCCAAATATTAATTTTCAATTGAAATCTATTAATACAGCAAACATTAGGTTTATAATCAGAGTATTATATTAAAAAATCTTCAAATAGACAAGATCAAAGTCTAATTGCAAATATGCTCTTCGAATACAATAAAAACTAATTGAATACTCACTCAATTGCTTGTATTCAGTTAAAATAACTTATTATGCAATGAATCTTACTCTAAATGCTTGTACTCCCCTTGAATTAACCGTAATACAATGAATAGCTGCAAAAACATCATTATTCAACTCAAATTAATTGATATGTCATAAATCAGGCCGTAAAAGAGCTTATTCTCTTAAAATTGATCGATATACTGATAGAAAGAGGTGTAATTGTAGGTATTATCTTAAAACACAATCAAATATCCCTAATAAATCGCCAAATATCAAGTTTTAATGGAAATACAATAATATAGATAACATTAGGTGTGTAATCAGAGTATTATATTAAAAAATTTTCATATAGACAAGATCAAAGTCAAATAGTATATATTCTCTTTAAATAAAATAAAACTAATTGAATACTCACTCAATTGCTTATATTCAATTAAAATAACTTATTATGCAACGAATCTTACTCTAAATTCTTGTACTCCTCTTGAATTTACAGTAATACAATGAATAGCTGCAAAAACATCACTATTCAACTCAAATTCATATATATGTCATAAATCAATCCGTAAAAGAGCTTGTTTTGTTAAAATTGATCGATATACTGATAGAAAAAGGTGTAATTGCAGGTATTATCTTAAAACGTAATTAAATATCCCTAATAAATCACCAAATATCAATTTTCAAGTGAAATACAATAATATAGAAAATATTTGGTGTGTAATCAGAGTATTATATTAAAAAAACTTTCATATAGACAAGATTAAAGTAAAATAATATTTATTCTCTTCAAATACAGTAAAAACTAATTGAATACTCACTCAACTTCTTGTATTCAGTTAAAATAACTTATTATGCAATGAATCTTACTCTAAATGCTTGTACTCCCCTTGAATTAACCGTAATACAATGAAAAGCTGCAAAAACATCATTATTCAACTCAAATTAATTGATATGTCATAAATCAGGCCGTAAAAGAGCTTATTCTCTTAAAATTGATCGATATACTGATAGAAAGATGTGTAATTGTAAGTATTATCTTAAAACACAATCAAATATCCCTAATAAATCGCCAAATATCAAGTTTTAATGGAAATACAATAATATAGATAACATTAGGTGTGTAATCAGAGTATTATATTAAAAAACCTGCAAATAGGCAAGATCAAAGTCCAATTGCAAATATGCTCTTCGTATATAATAAAAATTAATTGAATACTCACTCAATTATTTGTATTCACTTGAAATAACTTATTATGCAACGAATCTTACTCTAAATGCTTGTACTCCCCTTGAATTAATCATAATACAATGAATAGCTGCAAAAATATCACTATTCAACTCAAATTCATTGATATGTCAAAAATCAATCCATAAAAAAGCTTATTCTATTAAAATTGGTCGATATACTGATAGAAAGAGGTGTAATTATAGGTATTACATTAAAACACAATCAAATATCCGTAATAAATTGCCAAATATCGATTTTCGATTTAAATACAATAATATAGCAAATATTAGGTATGTAATAAATGTATTATAATAAGAAAATTTCATATAGACAAGCTTAAAGTTAAATAGCATATATTCTCTTCAAATATAGTAAAAACTAATTGAATACTCACTCAATTGCTTGTATTTAGTTAAAATAACTTATTGTGTAGTGAATTATATGTTAAATGCTCGTACTTAACTTGAATTCAGCGTAACGCAATGAATAACTGCAAAAATATCACTATTCAACATAAATTCATTAATATATCTTAAATAAGACCCTAAAAGTATCTATTCTCTTAAAATTGATCGATATACTGATAAAAAAATGTGTAATTGTAGATATTACAACAAAACACAATCAAATGTTCCTAATAGATCGCAAAATATTAATTTTCAATTGAAATATATTAATATAGCAAACATTAAGTTTATAATTAGAGTATTATGTTAAAAAATCTGTAAATTGACAAGATCAAAATCCAATTGCAAATATGTTCTTCGAATACAATAAAAACTAATAGAATACTCACTCAATTACTTATATTCAGTTAAAATAACTTATTATGCAACGAATCTTACTCTAAATGCTTGTACTCCTCTTGAATTTACCATAATACAATGAATAGGTGCAAAAACATAATTCAACTCAAATTCATTGATATGTCAAAAATCAATCCGTAAAAAAGCTTATTCTCATAAAATTGATCGATATACAGATAAAAAGAGGTGTAATTATTGATATTACATTAAAACGCAATCAAATATCTCTAATAAGTTGCTAAATATAAATTTTCGATTGAAATACAATAATATAGCAAATATTAGTTGTGTAATAAGAATATTATATTAAAACACTTTCATATAGAAAAGATCAAAGTCAAATAGCATATATTCTCTTCAAATACTGTAAAAACTAATTGAATACTCACTCAATTGCTTGTATACAGTTGAAATAATTAATTATGCAATGAATTGTACTCTAAATGCTTGTACTCCACTTGAATTCAACGTAACGCGGTAAATAGCTGCAAAAATATCATTATTCAACTCAAATTCATTGATATGTCTTAAATAAACCCCAAAAGTACCTATTCTTTTAAAATTGATCGATATACTGACAAAAAGTTGTGTAATTATATGTATTACGTTAAAACACAATTAAATATTCCTAATAGATCACCAAATATCAATTTTCGATTGAAATATATTAATATAGCAAACATTAGGTTTATAATCAGAGTATTATGTTAAAAAACCTGCAAATAGGCAAGATCAAAGTCCAATTGCAAATATGCTCTTTGAATACAATAAAAACTAATTGAATACTCACTCAATTGCATGTATTTAGTTAAAATAACTTATTATGCATTATATCTTACTCTAAATGCTTGTACTCCCCTTAAATTAACCGTAATATAATAAATAGCTGCAAAAATATCAATATTCAACTCAAATTTATTAGTATGTCATAAATTAATCCGTAAAAAAGTTTATTCTCTTAAAATTGATCGATATACAGATAGAAAGAGGTATTACCTTAAAACGCAATCAAATATCCATAATAAATTGCCAAATATCAAATTTCGATTAAAATACAATAATATAGCAAATATTAGGTGTGTAATCAGATTATTATAATATTGAACTTTTATATAGACAAGATCAATGTCAAATAGCATATATTCTTTTTAAATATAGTAAAAACTAATTGAATATTAACTCAATTGCTTGTATTCAGTTAATATAACTTGTTATGCAATGAATTGTATTTTAAATGCTTGTACTTAACTTAAATTCAACGTAATGCTATGAATAGCTGCAAAAACATCACTATTCAACTCAAATTCAATGATATGTCTTAAATAAGATCCTAAAAGTACCTATTCCTCTTAAAATTAATCGATATACTGACATAAAGATATGTAATTATAGGTATATTATATTAAAACACAATTAAATATTTCTAATAGATCGCTAAATATCAATTTTCGTTTAAAATATATTAATATAGCAAATGTTAGGTTTATAATCAGAGTATTATATTGCCTATGGGACCCCAAAAATTCCTTATTGTAATCATGATACTTTTTGTCACATTTTTATATATCGAAGTATTAAAAGGTCTCATTCAAGAACAATTAGATGATGACAAAATTTTTAAGGATTGGCATTCCTTATTTCGATTCAACAACGTATCAGGAGTTACCTGATGCTGGGGAAATAATTGAATCTTCTCCGTAAAATTAAAAGGATTGGTATTGATACGATCTAATCTATTAAGAAATCTGCAAATAGATAAGATCAAAGTTCAATTGCAAATATGTTTTTTGAATATAATAAAAACTAATTGAAGTTTTAGAATTTATTTTTTTATTTATTATTATTTTTAAATTTAATAAGAGGGAGATATTATTCATCGGGCGCCCAACCGCTAGGCAAACATTTTAGGCTAATGTTATTACATGGTAAAGATAAAGGCCCAAGGCCCAATGCATGAACAAACCTAAGGAAATTCAAATTGGCAAGCAAAAGCCCACCAAATGGAAAGCCTAATACATTATAAATTGATTTAAAAATTGGAGGCCCAATGCCATAGGGGAATGAGAAAACAAATAAAAGAAGCATAACATAGGCCCAAGGCCATTACATTCTTTAAAGCCCAACCTCAAACAACTAGGCCCACTTTGTGGTTGAGCCTTACACAGGGAGATAGATCCCACTAGGAGGCCCAAAGAGGCTTAAGAAAAGCCCAAAATGAAGAAACCTTCATGGGGGAAGCCTATTAGGTGAGTTCCAAAGAGGTGTTTTTAGCCCAAAGATTGAAAGGCCGAAAATGATGTTAGGCCCGAAGATTGAAAGTTGGCTCAATAATGGGATTAAGCCCACCTGATTTTATCCAACCTGTTTTAGGGGCCAGCCCATTAAGGTCAGTTCAAAGGCCAAAAGCCCAATGTATACATAAAAAATAGAAAGGGCCTAAAACGAGCCCAGTAATAGGGCCCACCAAACAAGGCCCAAACTGCAAGGACCATGCACAATGACCAAAGAGTTGTACAAGTGGCCCAATCCAGCCCAAGATGTTATATCCATCATTGAAAAGCTTTTCAAAGTAATTCATTCATCGATATTGAATATATTCTTTTTTAAAGAATATTTTTTGATCTTTATTTTTAATGTATTACTCTTAACCAAATCTAAAACAAATAATTTACATAGTATTGATTTAAACTTATTGATATAGAATAAATCGCTGAAATTTATTTAAAAAACTTCGATAAAAAGAAAGAAAATCATGCAATTGAGCACGAGAAAATTTAAATTAATAGTAATATCTCTTAATTTGAAAAGAGTTAAAAGGACCATAGCACCTTTTTCAGGGTTAGATTATAATTTCCTGACATTTTCGTTATGTCACTTACATATAAATTTTTATAGTATAAAGTTAAGATGTTAAAAACAAATTTTATTAAAAAAATAATGTCAAATGTATATTATATATTTATTTTATTTTCAATATTTTTATATTGTATATATTTATGCGTAGGTTAATCATAGTAAAATAAATAATGGATTAATTTATATTTTTATATTTTATAATTTGAATTTAATTAGGATTTGTATGTGACACATATATGACAATGAGTGACACATAGATAAAATATTTAAAATATATTTTATTTAATATTTTATATTATTTTAATATATTAATTAATTTTATTTTATCTATAATTTTTAATATGATTAATTAATTTTAGTTTTATATACAACTATAATTTAGTAAGACTGAATTAACCTATTTATTAAATAGATTTTTAAAATTTATGATTACATATCGTGTATTTGTAGCATTACTCATTATAAATAGTGAGCCCGGCCTTAGGGCTGCTTATTGGACCGGTTCGACCCGGAACCGGTCCGAAACCGGTCCAGTAAGAACCGGTTCGGTCCAGAACCGGTTGAACCGGACCGGTTCTAACCGGTTCCGGGCCGCAGAACCGGTCCGGACTGGTTCTGCGTAAGCATAACCGGTTATCCGGTTCGGAACCGAACCGGATTACCGGTTCGGAACCGAACCGGTTTAATTTTTTTTTTTTTTTTTTAAATTGGGCGATGATATATGGTGCTGAATGCTGGCCTGCAAAGAAGAAACATACAAAAAAAATAAATGTTGCAGAAATGAGAATGTTAAGATGGATGTGTGGATATACACGAAAGGATAGAATGAGAAATGAGTATATCCGAAAGAAA
>JAEMOT010001647.1:0-11254 GCA_019297695.1 Apostasia ramifera | reverse complement strand
CGGACTCGGACCGGATCCAAGTCCACCAAACCGGTTCCGGACCGGATCCGGAACCGGTTGGAACCGGACCGGACCGGTTCCAGGTCCAACAGGACCTGGAACCGGTGGAACCGGACCGGAACCGGTCCGGTCCGGTCCGGTAACCAGCGCTACCCGGCCTTCACCCTGAATACTAAGCTGTGCTCCCCGAATCCCCGAAACTTTTCCGGGCACCGTCTGCGTTTTCCCTGTGCGCGAGGAGAACGAGAGAGGGAGAACAGGAAGCTGAATAGTGAGGAAAGATGCACTGGATCAGAGCCGATGCCTCCGACTTTGGCGGCGATCTTCCAACATCTCTCTCTCTCTCTCTCTCTCTCTCTCCCCCTCCCTCCCTCCTATCCGCTTCAATTCCTTATTCCATCCTTTTCTGCAACAATTTTGGTTCGGCAGTGGGCATACGGCTGTGACCGTGGGAAAATCGAAGGTTATCGTGTTTGGGGGATTCGCCGATCGAAGATTTCTCGTTGACGTTTCCGTCTATGATATCGGTAAGCGCTTACTTTTGCCACCTCTTCTCATCCGTTTGTTCGTATAGATGGAATTGTAGGGTTCTGTGCATTTAAGAGGCCTTAATATTCGCGTATTGAAAGCTTGATCGATCTACACGTTTCCCTTGTGACGGCTTAAAAAACCGTAAAACGGGATGACGTATTCTCCTGATAGTTTCTTTTTATGTGTAAATTCAAGTGCATTTCGTGGATCCACCCTTTTGGAACACTTTGTTGACGCTCAGATTCTTAATTTTAGACTGATCGGATCCTGTTACATGCTTTCTGTTTTGTGCCTCAGATCCATAACTACCAAGACAAGGTTAGCCGTTTCTACAAGCATGTTAAATTATAAGTAGCTGTTTTCAAATGTTCTGTAATGCCCGCATCTCTATGCTGAGAGGATATAGTATAGAATTTGTCTTAGTTATCCCTCATTTTACTTATTGCCATTTGTTTTGTTTTGGTTCTTAGAATTAAATGTGCTTGTGTTTTTGTCTATCTGCTTTGATGATACTGCTTCTTGTTTTAATACAATTTATCATAGGATCTTCACTGTCAGATGAAATATGTTCTTTCCTGATTGATGCACGTTTGCTCCTTGGTGTTTGGCTACTACTCTTCTTCTTTTAGTAGATCAATCTGTGATTGCGATTTATTTATTAGAGAATGAAATTAAATCTTTTACTTTCTGTTCTAAATGTGCCTTCAGTTTTATTGGGGTGTACTATTCATGTCCATATATCTTTAGTTTATGAAATATATGACAAGTGCAACTTATTGGTTCAGCCAACTCAGTCACAATAGTTGAGGCTTCCAAAAGACCCAGCTGAAATGGGAGTATTTGATGGATGTGATTTAAAGATTACAAAATCCAATAAAAGTTATATATAATTTTTATTAACGTCCTCAAATATTGCAATTATTATTTCTTTTCTCAAAGCTTCTAACTTTTCAAATCTCTGAAAACAAAATAATTTAGCTTTCTAATGCTCAATCTTTATACAAATTCTTTATTAATTAGTTCAAAGCTTAACTAATGATAAATTCTTTCAAAGGAAAGCCTCATTAGTATGTAAGCTTAATAGACTCAATCTCTTGCAGCTAATTCACTTTAAACTTTCTTTTCAATACATGATTAATGATCAATTCAAGATACTTTCTCTTAATGCATGTTTGATTAGAACTTATGATTTTTTGATCTTAAAAATGGTGAGTATAAAACTAAGTAGATGAAACATGCTTAACTAGATAAGTGGCAAGGGATAGAGTGACAGGATGGTCAACGAATGATAGAATTTTGATGGATTAATATTTCAATTTACATAATATATAGGAAGATACAATAAAGGCAATAGATACTTTGTTTTGTGTAGAAAAAATCAAATTATTATTAATTAAACATAATCATTGTTGTGATCATATGTTTAATAATCATCATCATGAGTCTTATATAACAATTATCAATCATTCTTATACATCACATTGATTAGCATAGTCATTATATGTAGTTTATATATACTGAATATATCCATATATATGATTTGAAAGAAATTATATTTATGGTGACCCTGGGGTTGTCACTTGAGTATCATAAGAATACCTATGTTTAAGGAGATTTTTCACCAACCTAAATTAGAAGGTTGCCTCTCACCTTTAAAGTATCCTCATATGATCTCAAGGGTTTTATTTTCATGGGGTTATTTTTAATTGGGGTAAATGATCACATTTGATGTAATATTTTTGTTTTGAGATTTGTAAATGATTTGAAATAAAATTTATTTTATTTTGAGATGTGTAAAATGTGAAATAAAGGTATTTTTTATTTTAAAATTTATGTAGAATGTGAAATAAAAATTGATTTTAATGTTTGCGTTTGTGTAAAATTTAAAATTTTGTTAGTTTAATGTTAGAATTTGTGTATGATGTGAACTATGCTACTTATTTTAGCTCAAATTATAGTTAACCTTGGCAACAAATTACCCAAGGTTGCTTGTTTGTGGTGTTTTTTTCAATTGGCTTAAAGATGACTGTTGATGTGATATCTTTTGTTTTTTGAGATTTGTGATTGATTTAAAATAAAATTAGTTTTATTTTGAGATGTGTGTAGGATGTGTGATAAAATTATTTTTTTATTTTAAAATTTATTTAGAATGCAAAATAAAATTGATTTTACGATTGGAGTTTGTGTTGAATTTAAAATCTTATTTGTTTAATGTTGAAATTTGTATATAATGTGGTCTATGATGTTAACTCAAGTTAAAGTTAACTTGGGAAAACATACATGCCCACTCATTGGCGTGGTATGGGAGTGTAGGTGGAGATCAACGAATTATTCAGTGACAGTTGCAGAAGATAAAAGGAATATTAGAAGGTTTCATGTCATCATAGAGAAACTGATAATTCTTGCAAAGAAACTTGGTAAAATCTCCTAAATAAATACATTGGAGGTATATAATAATTTACCTATTAGATTTGGGTTGTTTGGATCTAAATGTGGAACAAAGAACTTATGGTTTTCATGCAGTTTAACAACAATAGTTATCTCTTGTTGTTAAGTTATGGTTCACGTGTAAGCAATTGAGCATTCCAAATAAACATGAAGGAATTTGAACGAAACCAAGTAAATCAACAATAAATTAAGCTTGAGGGGAAGAAAAATATACTTTGTAGTCTAGCACATGTAAGATGGGGGTGAATCGAAAATAATATCTGAGTTTGCCTTTGCCATTCTCGTATCCACGGATGGCTCACTCTCTTATCGGTATCGTAAACATTTCTTTCTGTTTTGAACATTATCGTTTATGTAGTTTTTAAAAATTCAAAAACTATTATAATTATGTTTTTAAATGGTTTGAGAAATGATATATATGATACGTGATACTAGCATTCCTCCAAAACATTTAACGTTGTTGATTTGAGGGCTAGAGATTATGAGAGATCGCTAATAGTTCAACGGCTTGAGATCTGAGATAATTGTGTTTCCATGAGTGTTATATTCTTTTATGAAACCTATTGCACTTATCCCTATTGCTCGTTCGTCTCTTGTGAAAGAGGACTCACTCGAGTGTTGCATAGATACTTCTTTTTGTTCTATTAGTTTGTCTTTTTTAGTATCCTCCTAAGGTTTTTATAGTAATTAAAAAAGAGAGCTCACAATCTTCACATATTTTGATATATATAGTCAATCCCAAATTAACAGAAGAATTCAGGAAGTATGGGGATAAAATTAAAGAAAATTCAGAAGAAAAATTCATAGAACTTTAACCAGTTGGTATGTTTATTAATTTTAATCATGATATTAGGATTACATTTATGCAGTCCCTTGAGATTAATAGTTTATTTAAATCTGTTATTTATAAAGCAACACTTGTGTAAGAGAGAGTAACCTAGTAAACTTAGAATAAGAAAAGAAGAAAAAACGATGTGTCGAGCCTGAGCATGCTTGGATTTTTATTAAGGTGACGCGAGATTGGTTCGTCAAGTATGCCTGTTACTTTTGGACTACGGTTGTTGTGATCTTAACCTACTACCTATGTACTTATGATCAAATTGTTAATAGATAGTACTTAGGTCTTTTTCCTTAGAGTCGAGCTTTCATATTTAGTTTCTTTATATTTTATCATTGCATATTCGAAAGTTTTTGAGTGAAGTCGACATAAGCATTTTCATTTACATTTATGGTATGTAGAGATCAATGAGTTCAATAACAAAAAATATTACATATAAGTGCAAAGTTTTGTAAAAATAATTATGATAATTTGATTAAATTTTAAACTCATGAAAAAGGCCAATTTAAAATTTTAATGAATTCATTGGTTAAATTATGTGTTTGCCACCAGATTTTGAGACTTATCGTATTTTCAGATTTAGTAGTTTTCAGTACCCAGTAGTAATACCCAGTGAGGTTTGACCTTGTACATTTTTATGAGTGAACCTATATTTGAGTTCCCACTAGCTGAATTCTTTTCAAATCAAAAGCAAAACAAATAATTCTTGGTGATTTGAAATTAAGATATCAATGATATTTAGTTCGATAGTGATATATATCTTTTTCAGGTGATTTGGAGATACTAATGAAGGAGCCGTCATAGATTGACTTGATTTCTAGAGATATTTTGACGTCCCAATTTCCCGGACGCCAGAAACATATTTTCTTCTTTAAATCTCAACTCAAAGTCTTGAATGTCACAATTAAGAATTACTTTTAACTTCTCTTCCCTTGTCTCGTGATTGTTCTAGTGCCACACCTGTCACCAATAATGACAGGAGTCTGTTAATACAGACCTAGTAGATAAAACAATATCTAGAATATCAATAATCAATTCAACACTACATACGGATTGAATGCATCTCATGTATTAGAATTAAACCAGAAATAAAATTAATCTCTACTGCAATAATTTCAATATGCAATATACACTTTAAATATTATACATGAGAAACAATATCATAATCGTGTTTACAAGAAATAATAGCTCTATTATTTATATTTTTGGGCCCCAGGTTTCTCAACCAATCACCTCAAATGCCTCAGTCACTTTCTCATCAGCCCAAAAAGGCCTGGATGCCGTCGCGCCTATATCACATAAATCAAGCTCGAACTAGGCATGTGTGATCGCTTGTGAGAAATCAGCCTTAAATCACCAGCGCCTTTAAATCATGAATGCAAATATCTATTCTTTCTTTACGGGGTCAAAGACCTTCTTATATCAACTCATCACTCATTTATAATATTTACATATTATAAATCTTAACGGCGTAATATCAAATGTCATATACAAATTAATTATTATAATTTATCATATTATTGAACTCATTTAATTTTGTCATCACATAATATTATTCTGTTTAGCGATGTGAATTTATTATTTCCATACCCTTTCACCTAGAATTCTGATAAGAGTTCCTACAGCTTGTTATCCTAGAAGCCTTGACAGGAGCCGTACCTTGCATCGGAGATTCCATTTTAGGACATCACTCGGCGTACTCTCTGCCCTCATCGAAATAGCATATATATAGGAAACTCTCTGCCCTCGTCGATTCTTGGTATACAAAAATTCATTAGTACTACATCACCTTATAGACAAGCATATCACATCCATTCTCATGTTCAATTAACAACATACATGGCATAACAACATAATTCTATATTCTCAAAATATTAAATTATATTCGCAATTTAATAATAATTCAACATCAACTTTAGGGAAAGAATTACTTACCGATTAATTGTTAAACAAAACTTGAAAGTCCTTTCTAGCTTTCCTCTTTCTTCTTCTTCCTTTCTTCTTCTTCTTTTTCTCCCTTTCCTTCTTCCTTGTTACCCAGCAGCAACCGCTGCTGTTGCTGTCTTTTGCCTGGGCAGAACTGTGAAACAGAGGGAAGTCGGCGCGGGCGCGGCAAACACGAGATAGAAAAACCGAGAGGGAGACAGAGAAATTTCTTTTCTCTCTCCAGGCGCGGGCGACACGCGAAAGAAGCAGAGAAAGGCGGTTCAGCGGCTGTTCCTATTTGTTTTGAAACAATTTCATTTTGGTCTCCCTATTTCCTTTCTATTATAAATAAATCCAAAATTATTTATTTTAAGTCCAAAATTCTTCATTTTAAGTCTGAATCAACTTTAATTTTTAAACCTCAAATCAAATTATATTTCAATTTTTTTAATTTCAAATCAGATTTCAGGATGTCACAGATATAGATCGATGAAGATCCTGTGAAATACTCTATAGTAGATTTGAACCTTACTCAATGGCGGAGCATTGATAGGGACATCCGCATGATAGACAATTCAGATTGGATCTCATAGTATTATTTTTTATAGATGATATAGATAATTTAAATATATATATTTTTATTTAAATTAGTTGGGTTTATCCAAATTATTCTAGTCATATTGGATCATACTATTTAAATTGGTCATATTGGATAATACTAAATTAAATATCTAGTCTTTTTGTTTTATTATTATTATTTTTGTTTATTTTCATGTAAATAGGCTAGCGTTTGTACATATTTTGATGGATTAGTGAATGAATGAAATTTGCTTTATGTGCAAGCAACTATGGAATGTGTTAATTTAGAGATTGCAGAAGGGATTGATTTTAATCAGAAGGGAAAGATATGAAATCTTAGGTAAGAATCATAGAAATTGTAGTTATTCGTTATTTTTTTCATATTTTTGTCTGCCTTTTATACTATAGCCACCTCATAGTTTCTGTCCTATTAGAGCACGTTATTAAGAATTCTAGAAATTTTAGTTATTTGCCAATTTTCCAACATTTTCCTCTGCCTTCTAAACTCTAGCCACCTCATATTTCCCATCCTGCGTCAATTTTGATGTTAAAGCGCGTTGTCCAGCATCATTTAACCTTTTGATTTTATCTTTTCGTTTTTTGAAAATCAGGATTCGACCTTATTGCTACGCATTGTGCTTTATATTTATTAGTTTATTTGTTTGTTTCAAATTGTTGGTTGTTTTGTAGGTATGATATTTTCTTATGGGCATGCAAATTTTTAAGTAGATGGCACACTACTTATTTCTTCCACCCTATCATAGCTTTTTATGGTTTAAATAAAAAATAGTTTCAGCAACTTGGTTAACGTTGGAGTTTTGGTTGTACAAATGAAGAGCATGATCAATAGCAAATGTAGTTGGCTGATTTCAGATGTAGTTTCAGCACTTGGTCGTTTTAATCTTGTGTTATTCTAGTGCTGATTTATGCTAAAGTAATTTTCTTAACACCCTGCATGGTGCCCTTGGCTGTCTTGTATTTCATCCTATATCCATATTTCTCATCTCTCAGCAATAATTGAAGTGATTTATTTTACTTATATTTTGCTGTTTTGGCAGATAACAAAATATGGTTTACACCCAAGTGCACTGGAAGTGGATCTGATGGGCAGGTGGGCCAAGCTTCACGTGCTTTTCATGTCGCTGTTGCAATTGATTGCCATATGTTTATTTTCGGTGGACGTTCTGGGAGGAAAAGGTATCCATAGTTTTGTGTTTTGTTAGTTTTTTTAGGTTATAAATGTTGATAATGTCAATATTAATAGACAACTCTTTTGTAAGGTTGGGTGATTTCTGGATGCTTGATACTGGTAAGCACATTCCTCTTTTATTTTTGTTACTTCTATGGTTATACGAGTTTTACAGATGCAACCAAACCTTTGTATATCATTTTATTTGATCCTCATGTACTGCCAACCTACTGCTCGTCAGCTCATTTTCCTTTTATACACTTTGGTACTTTTTCTTTATTTTGTTTAATTTTGACATTTGATTTTCTATTGTCCAAGTTTCTATTTATTCTGATCATATGCTTTTTATTGTAAAAGGTTAATCGATAGAGGCAATGATGAGCTTCATTTTTTTTTTGAAAGTAACGATGAGCTTCATTTTACTGTTCTTAAAATCACTTAGAATATTTCATGTGTGCTATGCCTATTGCTTGATAGTTCTACTACGACTTGGTAGTTAAGATTTTAATGAAAGAGTAAGTCATATTATTCGAGATTAGCATCAAATTTGATTGCATCTAATAATTGTGACATCATGCTTCTTATTTTTGCAGTTCTCTTTTCCTAATTCATTATCTATCACTTTCTTGTCTTCTATTATATGGTGTGGATACCTATGGAGCTTGGTATAGTTGGGTCTGTTAGAGGCGCGTTAGAGCCGATTCTGCTATTCCAATTTGGATAAATTAGTCTGATCTGATGCAGTCTAGTGGATCGAGTTTGTTCCATTGATTTATTTTTACTTTTGTTCCTTTTGGATTGATTCAATTTTGTCATGATTAATTGTGCTTGTTTGACTAAGTTAATTAATATTTTTCTAATTATTTTGTTGTTTTGGGGACTTTCTTATTTTTAGGTTTGGAGTTTGTAAATATTTGTAGTTTATAGAATTGAATCGATTTTAAATTTCAAAAGGAAAGAGCTACACTCTGTGATGAGAATCCCCAAATCCTTAATTTATTTTTTTAACCATAGATATCCATCAATTTTCCACTTAAGTTTCCAAAAGTAATCACAAGCATTCATTTTGAGTTCAATTCCAATTGAGTAATTAAATAAGGAAACCCTACTTTAATTCTATCCCTCTTTCGTCAATCACAGATAACATCATTCCAACTTTCCTTCAAGCTAGCAAGTGGCCCTCCCATTGCCATCACTCTTGCCACGTGATGCCAATGAGCCATAATCATTATGTTGGCTTGTCCTCTTGATTCTCATATATAGTGTGCTCGTGGCATGTGCACCGTCACATAAAAGCCTTGTTTGGCTGGAGGTTGAAATGCCGTTAAATCCCTTTAAAAGTATTTTTATCAATATTTTATATTTATTTCACATCATATTTAAATATTAAAATGCACTCCTGTGCTGTGCCCCAATGAGTGTTCATGCGGCCTCACCATGCACCTCTGCTCGTTCTCACTAGGCGCTTTCATGTGGCCTCATTAGGCTTATCTGTGTGGCCTTGCCAGGCGCCTTTGTGCGGCCTCACATGTCACCCAAGTTTGACTACATCGCATGCTTTCGAGCCCATGCACACGGCCAACACCTTTCATGTGTTTACCTTCTTCCGCATTTTGGCCCTTTGTGTGGCCAACTGTCCTTCACCACGACATCTTCGTTGGTTTCTTTCCTATGCAAGTTTGCATGAGGGTCATTTGGAGAAGCACTTCCTCACCCCAACATCTATAGCGTGGACTAGTTTCTTCCCTTATGTTAATAGAAGAAATGAGAGAGCTCGTTTAGCAGACGATGCACTAGTATCTCGTAGACGATAAAGGGGCAGGCCATTGACAGGAAGAAGAGCAATAGTAATGTGCAGGAAAATAAAAGACCCCAAGCTCGCCTGACGACACCGACTACGTGATCGCGCTTATTACTCTGACACGCACATGACGGCTTTGCACGACGTCCTCGAATAGTTTCGTCAGACGCGCCTGCCCTCCGACTGTGCGTGCCCCAGCTCCGACCGCGTGTTCCCCAACTCTGTCCGCAGACACACTTGCGTGCGTTTATGCCTTGTCCGTGCGCGACTGCGCGTCGCCCGATAGTGCGCGCCCGCGCGTTCCTGCACGGGCCTGTGCCGGCAAGCACGCCTGCGCCCATTCCGCGCTCGCTGCCCGCGCGCGCCGCTTGCGCTCGCCTGCTCCCGCGCTCCTGCCCTAATTTTTTGGAGAAATTACATCGTGGTTCCTGAAATTTTCTGACTCAGGTATGGATTTCAGCAACCTTTTAATCTGGTTAAATCGAGTACTCTGAATCATTCCGCTCGCTTGTGATTTGCTCGAACTTGTTCCCCTTGTGCGACCTTTCGTTATTGAGTGAATTTAAATTACTGTTGGTCTAAGTTAGCTGGGGGTTTAAATATAAATTTTAAAGCTTCTTAAATTTTGGAATATAAGTTTAAATTTGAAGTATCTTAAATGTTAAGTTTCTTGTTCCATATTAAAAATTAAATCTCCAATGATTAAGTTAGATAGTGAAACTAGCTTTGAAAAGTGTTAATTTTTAAATTTAACAACTCTATTATTTTTTCTTGATTTTAATTGTAAATTGTAAAAAATTATTGTACCGTGTTACATTAGTTGAAGTGAGATTCTAAAATTTAACGTTAAAATATGAAAAGTTTAAAATTATGATTAAAAAAGTTTTGAATTTTATTTTTTTAAGTTTTACGTTGAAGTTTCTAAAATCAAATATTAAAACATAAACTCTTAAGATTTAAAAATTAATTTGAACTTTATACTATAGTTTTATAAATTTTAAAATTTAAGTTCATTATTATGAGGAGAGAGTAGACATGTATGAAGGAGCTGTTATCTGTGTTTGGACACAAGGAGGTTTGACTAAGAATTTTTCTATTATAGTTGGATTACAACAAAGCTCGGCTTTAAGTCCGTGTCGTTTTGCTTTGATTATGGAAGTCATGACTGGACATATCCAAGACGAAGTGTCTTGGTGTATGTTTTTCGCAGATGATATTGTCCTTATTGAGAAAACTAAACACGGAGCTAAAGCGAAACTAGAGCTTTGGAGGAATGCTCTATAATCTAAAAGTTTTTATCTTTGTAGATCAAAAACAAAATATATGAAGTGCACATTTACTCAAAAAAACTAAACACGGAGCTAAAGCGAAACTAGAGCTTTGGAGGAATGCTCTATAATCTAAAAGTTTTCATCTTTGTAGATCAAAAACAAAATATATGAAGTGCACATTTACTCAAAAAAGAAATAGTTATATTGGAGATGTGACAATTGATGATCAAATTGTCAAAAAGAGTGAGCGCTTTAGATATCTTGGATCAATCATACAAAATGATGATGAAATAGATAATGACGTTATTAGCAGGATTTAAACATGATGGTTAAAATAGAGAAATGCTTCTGGTGTGTTGTGCGATAGAAAAATCTCATCCAGAATTAAGGATAAATTTTATAAAACTGTAGTAAGACCAGTGATGATAGATGGTACTGAATACTGGCCTGTAAAGGGATCGATATACTGATATAAAGAGGTGTAATTGTAGGTATTACATTAAAACGCAACCAAATATCCCTAATAAATTACCAAATATGATTTTCGATCGAAATACAACAATATAGCAAATATTAGGTGTGTAATCAGAGTATTATATTAAAAATTTTTTCGTATAGACAAGATCAAAGTCAAATAGCATATATTCTCTTCGAATACAGTAAAAACTAAT
>JAEMOT010001646.1:181557-222464 GCA_019297695.1 Apostasia ramifera | reverse complement strand
GCGCACAGACTGCGAGGGGCGCGCGGGGCGCGGGCGCCAGGTGAGCAGGTGCAGGTGCCGGGGTGCTAGTGTAGGCGTTGGAGAAGCTCGGACCGCGGGGGCGCGCGGGAGCACTAACACGAGCGCCAGGTGTGCGGGGTGTGGCACACGCAGGGCGCTGGAGCGCCGGGAGAGTTGCTCGAGCGATGTCGAGCAGAGCTGTGTATTTGCGTCGGCGTAGTCGGCGCAGGTGCGTCACTGGCTATGGGGGGCAACGACGCGATCATGTCGGATCGGAGTCGGCGAGTTGGATGCACGAACACAGGCTAGCGAGCGGAGTGAGCGAAGATGAAACGAGGGAAAGGCTGAGGAGTGTAAGATGAACGAAATCGAACCCGGAGGTAAAGAGCTAGAGCGGGTGGAGTTTAGGGATTCTCACCCAAGACCCAAGCCCTTCACTATCCGGGATATCGATTCAATCCAGAATCAGATAATTCCAAAGGAAAATACAAATCAAATTCATTCAGCATTAAAAAAAATAAGAATAACTAGGAGGCATTTATATAGACCTCCATACAAACTGACTCTAAAAAAATTGCACAATATAATAAATTTCTCACACAAACGATGAAATACCAGATAACATCTTAAAATAACAATCACAGAAATAGAAACAACTAATACAAATAAATGCGGGAAATAAAATCATCCCAAAATAGAATCTCCAGTCAATCAGAATGAATGGGAGTTTTCCAATCCACCGAGTCAGCAATCAGCAGCATCCATCTTTCCAAATTTGTTCTAATAGTCAGTCGATCCAGATCGAAGCAGTGTGGCTAGATCTCGATCGTCGACGATAAACTCTGCCAGGAATGAATCGACGGTCAATCGTGGTGTCCCCACCAGAACTGTAGTTAAACATGCTTTTGAATAGGTGACCTCGGAAAGCTACTCTCTGCATCTAGGATACGAGACGTTACACAATATGTCCAAGTCATGGAGCCTCTACTGGTTCTTCCTGGGCCTCTTCCAGTTTGCACACAACTACCACAAATAATTCCAATCGTCCATAATAATCCAACGTTTTATATCATGATGAATCAAAGCGTACGCCTCCAATTAGTCTTGAGCAAATCCGAGATAATTGTGGGACACGTGCCAAGCACTGACTTCTACAAATGAAGGTGCTAACCGTTTGTCAGAGGGCATGCCCCTTTTCTCCACGTACAATGATGATTTTCTCCTATATAAATGGGAGTAACTTCCTTTGTTGTTGGAGGATGATCAATAAACACAATTAGGAACTGACCAAGACTCCACCTAAACTCCTCCTTCCTTCTCGATCTCTCACTCTCTTAGCCCACTTGTTATTCTAACTTTAGCATTGTAATAGCCTTTGATGATACCTTGGGTGTTAATTTCATGGCTCAACCCATGGATGTAAGAGAGATCTTCGAATTATGTAAACCTTATTACTCTCTTGTTGTTCTCTGTTGTCCTTTTCTCTCACATGAGCTTAAACTACTAGGGTTTCCCTCAAGTGAGACTCATCATCCGTTTCTTCTAAATCCAACGAATGTGTTAACAGAACTCTCAAGCAAAGGTAAAATTTTTAAAATTAATTTTTTGATAAACTAAGAAATTATTCAATCCTACGAAAATAATTCGTGAAACTTTTAAATATATTAGATCGATGGTGATCGAAAAATTCCTCGCTCAATTAGGGTAAATCGAGTTTCAATAAACTAACAATAAGGTAATAGGATATGAAATTTGTCACAACAATTTAGCCAACAAAGTTTATTTGCACTCAATATTTTAAAGGTAATCAATGGAGCAACTTTGAACAAAATCCAACTTAGCAGTAATCGCCATGGAGAGCAACTAGATTGGTTGAATCACAAAATAATTATCTAATTTGAAAATCAGACCCTCGATTGTAATTTCTACCATATGAACACAAGCTCCTTATTGCAATTCCCATTGTATTAATTGTTGGACCATAGGAGGATGGGTGGCTCAACAGTATCGCACATACGATGCAGTTTGCACACGACAGTACAGCATAAGTTGTAGGCATGTTTGGGTAGAGCGCTGATCTGATGAGCTCAGTTGTTGCGTCAGTCGGGATTGCTTGCGCTTGGCAAGACACATGGGATAGGAGGGTTGCAATGCATAGCTTGGCTCACTCAAGCTCGGTGAGATGTGTAACACCGAAGCCGATTAGCGGATGAATGTGAGATGAGGCCTCATGCGCCCAACGAGACGCAAATATCTATGCAATGCAGGGCATCATGTAGTGTTTAGTGAGACGATGAAGTTAGCAATTACACTTCAGTTGGTTGGGCATTGATGGATTTTGGAGGGCAATACATCGGGTAATTGGAGTTCTGCATTGTGATATGGGGGAAAAAACGAAGGGAGGGATGAATCGAGTTTGAGAGATAAAAAGCCTGAGCAGGATGGAGTTTAAGGATTTTCACCTAAAGTTTAAACTTTTCCCTAATTGGGATATCGATTCAAAATCAAATAATTCTAGGAGAAAATGGAGGAAATTATTATTTCATTCAATATTAACCAAACACAATGATAAAAAGACATTTATATAAATCTCCATACATAATGACTCAATAAAAAAATACATCATACCAAATACTACCACATAAATTAGAAAATAAAAGCAAATCACATTATATTAATGAGGAAATAAAACCATTTCAAAATTGAATAACTCTTTAATGAAGATTAATTTAATATGAAGAGTTGGCGGGGATACGATGCCATCAGACCATCGATCTATTCCAGAGAGGGTTCACGCTTGGTGCTCGAAATCTCACCATGTGACGTAGATCTGAATGGAGGATTGATATCTGCAGATTTGGCAGCAGGCATGATTGGTGGGCTGATCACTATGCTGAGACAGCGGCAGCTGAGGATAACCAAACATCGTGGCCGATGTTACTGGGAGATGCATATGCACAAACATCGTGTCTGGCTTAGAGATCTACGAAAGTAAAGCATGATCAGTCAAATATTGCGATTGATGAACAAAACATTGTGTACGATGATAAGTAAAGTGAGCCTTCAGATGCCATGTGTATGACTGAGATTCAACGTTGAATCCAGCTGTTAACATTTAAATCAATTTATTAATTTGAATAGGAATATTTTAAATTTTGGACTGATTTCTTCTACTTTTAATTATTTGCATTTGACATATTGTAATCAATTTTTATTCAGCATTTATTTTTGTATTTATTTCTGCAATTGAATAAACCTATATAAAGGCATGGACTAGTGTTGTTTGGTTCTTAATCCTGGAAGGAAATCATTGTGAGTTTGAATAATGTGTTATATCCCGGTGAACGAAAAAGTTGGAGTCTTAGGTGAAAATCCCTAAATACCTTAAAGAAATTTAAGGTATTCCCCAACTTTTTTCATAGTTTAAATCACGATCTCAGCTCAACAAAATCCAGGCCCACTTTGTAATTTTTCTAGCCCTGAAATCCATTCTTCCCTTCTTTCTTCCCCCGACCTGCGCCGGCCTGCAGGTTCTGCTCGCGTCGCCGTCACCTCTGGCAGCTCTCCGGCCACCGGCGAGGGCGACCAGTCACTGCTCACGCTCCGGCAGCCTTCTGCAACATCGCTTACAACGTTTAAACTAACGCAGTCATCTGCAACATCGTGCACGACCAGCCACTGCTCACGGTCCGGCACGCAGCTATCGCCCAAGACTTCGGACCTCGATCCCGCGGGTTCGACCTTCTTCAACATCATTCACGACATTTGTCCATCTACAACATCGTGCCCGACCAGTCACTGCTCGCGCTCCAGCACACAACCAACGTCCCAGACCTCGAGCATCGATCCGGCTAGTTCAGCCTTCAGCAACATCGTTCACGATGCGTCAGCAGTTTAGTCTTGAGACCCAGAATCTTCTCTCGAGGTAAGCCCGAACATCGACTAAATACTTTGAAAATCCCGTGAGATCTTATTGTGGTATTTGTTATTGAGACTGCTTGATTTGCTCACCCGTGTGAACCTGGAATTATATTGTGTGATAAATTGCGGTTGGGAATTATTATTTATGAGCATATCTATACTACTACGTATCCCTAGCTCTGACTTGTTGAAATAGAGTTGCCTAAAATTATTTGATAAACTTACTAGATATCATTTGGACTTGTTTCTATATATTTAAAATTGATTCTCTTCATGGATTTATAGTTTTCTAATTATTACATAACTATTATCAGTAATAATCTTGAACAATTTTATACTCATCTGTTAATAGTACTTCCTGATCTCTAATTAGGACTGCATCTCACATATTGTTCCGCATCAAGAGTATTCAATCAATCAAACCATTAATCCACTATCAACCATATTTCCAAATAAATCACCATCTATCAGTCCATCAAGGTTGAAGCAATGCAACCACATTTTAGTTGTCGACGATAAACACTGTCGAAAATAAATCGATGATCAGCAATAGTGGTGTCACCACCAACTTTCCTCAAATAGGAAAGACTCAATTTTGTTGAGTGAACTCTACTGCCATATATTTTTAGCAGACTTGAATCAAATCATTGGAGCTCATCTCTAGTAATTTACGAATTATTAAACAAAGATAGACCATTCCAACAAACCAAATAATGCTAGTGTCCTCAATTCCTAATGAAAATTTTTTACTCAACAAGAATTTGCTTTATTTGCTCCGGTTTATAAATAAATTTAATTTTCCATCACAATAATATTTGGTATCACAGCTAACAGATCAAATATCAAGACAACAAATCCAAACTCATACTGCAGGACTTTCTAGAAATATCAAAATTCAATATTATTTTTAGAGTATGACATGAAAATAATATTGTTACGAGAGTAATAAAACAATGGTACCAAGATGTCAAGAATATAACTAAAACAATAATACTTTATCACTTTATAACTAACTAGGTTAATAATAATAATAGATCTAGTGAGTAGGTCTAGTCAAATTCAAGTCATTGAAAAGTGTCCCACATCATATTTTGAAATTCCCATTATTTTATCTCATTATTTTTTATTTTCAAAAAAATCATAATAGGAGGGATATCTTCTTTGGATGATAATTTCTTTTAAGTGTACTCCTGAATGAACCATGATAATAACATGTTACTTCATTGATAGATCTTGAGTTAAAATCGCATTCGCATCTAGGCTCCGCATTATTTGGTATCTCCAAAGCATGGTTAGTATGTAGTGTATTATTAGACATGCATAAAGCTACACTGCATATCCCCACTAGGTTTGATTTAGAGTAGACTATGTCTAGTTCACCATCTAACAAGAATCCTGAGTTGATAATCCTTCTGTTTGACGTAAGAACTAAACTAGAAGATATGGGAGACTAAGTCGCCTGCCTTGAGGATGAACGACGTATGCCAACCTTAGAGAACGAAGTGGATTAGCCTAAAGGAATGTCATTGTTAGGAGACCGTTCACCAATGATGTTGAGCCTTAACAGGAGACTCAAGATCTCAATGATGTTGAGCCTTCTCCTCGACCGCTATGTCCCCTAGCAAGACAAATTTCTTTGCACGAGTGACAAATCAGAGAAGTTGTGTGGCATGCTAAGCTGGAGGAACTTAACAAGGTCGTTGTCCATCTTCAATCCTCGATGGAAGGCGTAGAAAAGGACAACAAGGTGAATGTCATTGAGTTCAATTGCAATGGTGAAAAAGCGATCGATGTAAGAACGTAGGACCGTAAGGACTCCTCACCCTTAAGTGAGGTTGGAGAGAACTTGATCGGAGTTGGCCACCTAGGAGTGGCCAATGAAGTGGGCCAGGACCTCTTTCTTGAAGTGCCTATACGACTGAATGTGGCCTCAAGGTAGCCTAACAAAATAGCCGTAGGCCAACCATTGGAAGGAATAGGCCATTAGGTATTCTTCTGTTGGAGGAAATGAAGAGAACCATCAAACAGTTATGTGTGTTCGCGATGGACTGTACGCACTATGTCGTCGGTGAGGTAATTGAGGAATGAAGGCATCAATCCTAAGCACCGAGGCAACCGAGGCTTCGTCGTTAATGTACGGAGGCAAGTCTTCCGGAGCTATCGCTCCTGGACCATACCGATCGTCGAAGTTTTCAGATGCAGAGTGTGCATCTGAAAACTGATGGACACTCTGCATCTGAAAACTAATGGTCACTCTGCATTTGAAAACTGATGGAAAACATCTTCCCAGAGCATCAATGGGTGAACATAAGGTATGTGGGAAGCACTATGGCTACTACAAGAGAATGTGAAAACCATCTAATAGAGGGCGTACCCTTCCTCTTACCATGGTGATTTTCTCCTCTATAAATAGTAGTCACTTTCTTTGTTAGATGAGGACAATCGATGACTAAGTCAAGGAACTGGCCAAGACTCCCAAGTAAACTCTCCCTCTCTCTCTTAGTCCCACTTTTAATTATAATGTTAGCTTTGTAACCTCCTCCAATGAGTCCATAGTGGATGTTGATTTCTTGACTTGGCCAAAGGATGTAGGAGGCATTTCTGAACTACATAAACCTCGACATTCTCTAGCTATTCTCTATTGCCCTTTTTCTCCCACAAGGAGCTCACACTACGACTCAGGTTTCCCTCAAGCGAGACTCTTCATTCATTCCTTCCAAACTCTATTTATCTCCATCAACTCTAGTTTTCTTTGTTTATACTCATTTAGTTTCTTCAATATAACCATATGACTTGGGATAGTTTTTTCAGAATCATCAAATGATGCCATGGAACAATAGCATAACTTGTTCAACAAAACTTGATTAAAGTGTGATATTACAAGAAATTGATGATCGTTCTAAGTGTGAGATCATTCTAGATAAATAGTTAGTAACAAACTAACTTAAACACATCTACCAAATATCAAAACACATTAATATAATTGAGAAATTAACAAAATGCACCATATATTATAAAATGGGCAAACCATTGCATGACGAATTCTACAAATAGAGTTGCAAAGAGGCTATGAGTGTGCTTAAATCTGATACATGTGAGAGAGATATTGAATAATTGATTAATGATATTATTGTTTTATATTTAAGTCTCACAGGTTGGATTATATATTCTCTCAAGGCTTAGAGCAGATAAACACCTTTAAAATTTTTATATATTACTTTTTTTAATCATATATTTTAAAATATTCCAGAAAAATCAGTAGAAACAAGAATGGAATTGATGTTGTAAAGGTTGGAACATCTTGTTCTAACCAGTTAGATTTCCTGATTGAGTTTGTTATCTTGGAAATTCTTCACATTTTTTTTCCTTTCTGTTTACTTAAGTAGGTAGGCTAGGATTTAAGGGGAAAGAATGGATATATACAAGTCTAAGTTTTGGATGAACAACTTAAATATCATGGCATATGGTTTTTTCTAAGGGAAAAAAACCACCGTGCCACCCCATCATGACAAACGGACGTGTTTGACCCAATTTCCAAATCAGGTCACCCGAACGGGGTTTCCGAACAAGCCTGAGGGACTTGCTTGGATTGAGGTCCCCTAGTCGAACAACGTGGAACTGGTCGAACAGTGAAGTCAAACAATCAGCTACCCAGCAAGTTCTTGTCATGTCATAGATTTACCCTATGATGTGATAGTCCCTCTAAGGATAAAGAAGAGTTGTTTGTCATTAATGCCTAGACTGTCACGCGGTGTGGGCAAGTTCAGCCACCGCCACACCGCCTAGCTACTGCCTCATTAATGAAGCTTACCTAACCCACCTAATCTCACCCATTACCTTCTCACTATAAATGACCTCATTTATGACAAAACGAGGGGGGGATTCCCAATCCTCAGGCTCTAAAATTCAAAGGCTTATTAAGTACTGTTCACCCGATGTTCACCTACAACTCAGTAACTCTGTTCGACTAGCGTCCTTATTCTTTGGAGAGTCCTCCCAAGATAGCTAGCAGCTTGTCATTTGCTTCTTCCATTCCTCTAAAAGAGAACTCCAAGGGAAGTCTTTCCTTCCTTCTCTTCATTTTAATAGAAATTCCTTTCTCTGATTACCCAGTTAATCCAGTTCATTCCCTCTCCAATCCCTAGTTTAGAAATTTTACCCAAACACAGAACATTTTACAAGAAGAATAAAACTGTTACCTGTAAAAGGACTGCTCCAGCAGCATCTCCAAAGAGTATGCATGTCCCTCTATCTGTCCAGTCTACATAACGTGAAAGAGCATCTGCTCCTAAAACTAGAATATTCTGATAGCCTCCACCTACACTTGGAACAATTAATGAGAAGACAACATAAATGTATACATACATACCTACACAATACAAATACATATACATATACATATAACTACAAATACAAACATACCTACATTCATACAAATATATATATACATACATACACACATAAAACTGAAACTCCAATTACTACCTTTTATGAAGCGAGTGGCAGTAATTAGGCCTACAACAAAACCACTGCAAGCAGCAGTGATGTCAAAAGCCCAAGCATTTTTGCACCCTAAATCTCTCTGAATCTGAAACAGAAGACATAACGATAATTGGCAGAAGGTTTTCTAGCTTTGCTAGTTTGATGTAGAATTATCAAGGCTGGTCTCTTAGTTTTAATGTTAACAAAGATTATCGACTTGAGCATACCTTACAACCACCACCAAAGAGATCATCTGGAGTGGAAGTGCACAGTATGACAAGATCAACATCATCAGCCACAACACCAGCCATTTGAAGAGCCCCATCAGCTGCCTTCAAAGCCAATCCACTTAAAGTTTCATCCCCTGTAAATCGTTCAGGGGATAGGACATGACTTAAATAATGTCCTATAAGATCTAGTTTGTTACATCCTTCAACAGTCATGTAAAAAATGTATGATTTTATTTCAACCTCACCTTTTACTACTCCATATCAACATTTAGAAAGCTGTGAGAGCATTTTCTTTCTGGTCATATTCTATTTGGAATTAAGGAAACACTTTTAATGCAGGCACAGGGGTCAAGACATTTTTATATCAAATAGCTTTACAAAATTATCTTTAAAATATTCATGCAAAAATTAGAGATCTCCACACGAATATATCAAGGAAATCATCCCAAAACATCCCCTTATTCTCATAAAGATCTCAACTACACAATACAATTTAAGCATTCACAACATTCACAAGAACAGTTTGCTTGAATCGACAATTTTCTTTAAGGAACTAAAGAAGAATTATGAGATGATTCTTGGCACTAAGAAACTTAAATGTATATGACACTGATTATGATATTTTAAGCATGATTTAGATTTAACTTGCACATACAATTTCAATAAAGGAAATATCATCAACATGTATGACGCTGAATTTTACAATAACTACATATATGAGTTTCTATATATAAGATTTGCAACAAGAAAACATAAAAAATCAGGAACAACAACAAGAAAGACAAAAGAAAACAAAGAAAGAACACTTAGTGAAGAAGATAATAAAAGGGACTTAAACCCTTCTCACATGATCCCTTCAGTGAAGCATCAAATTCATAAGCAGCTCTCCTCATATCCATCCTTAGAGATGCCCTTCTAACCTTCAGTGAAGCATCAAACTCATAAGCAGCTCCACCAATATCCATCCTTAGAGATGCCCTTCTAACCCCGCATCCCTTCCAATGCTAAGTTGATGCCCTTCTAGCCTCGAATCCCTTCCGATGCTAAGTTGAAGCTTCAAGGATGCCTTCCTCAAGCTCTCTTCTCGAAACTAAAGAAATCTCCATCTCAAAACATCATGGTCACAAAAACTCCCTCCTATACTAAAAAAAAACTCCTCTGCACGTGTATAATGCTATGAAAACATCACCCATTGATAGAGGATTAATGGGTGTAGAAATCGTGAATGTAGGATGAGCGACAATTGCTCTAATGGGTCGATCAGACCGTTCATTCATGGGACCTCTAAAGTTTATTCTTCAATCTAATGGTCCGATTTGGATTGGACGATCCAATGACTAGTCTTATCCTGTCTGTTCTAATAGTCTAATCTATGAAGCACGACTACGATACGACGATACGGATACGGCGATACGGCAAACATAAAAAAGGCAGGATACGGATACATCAGGATACGGCTGTTGTATATGTATATATATAATATGCTATATTCTCATATTTAAGGTAAAGGTCTGTAGTAGATGACAATGATCTATACAAATGGTTGCTATAAATTTCAAAACATCTTTTAATTTTTTTTCTTCAAATTAACTATATTTTTAAATATTTTTTATATCACTTAAAGCAATATTACGAATAATTTAATTTAAAAAAACATCTTTTAACTACTGAATTTTAAAAAAATTTAAATTTAAAATAATATCATAAAGTTTGTTTAATTATTTTTCAATCTATCAAATTATTTACATGAAATAAGAATTTAAATATATATAAGTAGATTAGTTTCATTTTCAATTTAAATTTAATTCAAATTGATTAGTTTAATGTAAATAAGATACAATTAATAATACAGATGCTATGATATAAACTAAAATATATTGACTTGATTAAAGTATATATATGTTCTTTCTTCAAGTCTCTGACTAAATAAATAGATAAAATAAAAAAATTAAAGTCTTATGTTTCTCGCAATATGAGCTTGATTGAAGTGAAAAAAATGTAATAGACATCCAATAGAAGCAAAGACAATATCGGTTAATATAGAAAAAGCAGAAATATTACTAATATCTGTAAGATTACTAAAAAAGTTAGCAAAAGTAGATAGCACAGCTGCTTGCGAATACCAAATCTTTTTTCATTATCGAAAACTACCGTGTGAAACTTTTTGCGATCCCAATTGCGTAACCCAGTATATCTCTCACAATTTTAACGTTCAAATTTATGTGCATAAGTTATTTTTTATATAGATATTTTTATACTTTCTATCGCGTGGGCTAAACCGATTATTTTATATTTTTTCTCTAATTAGAAGTATCGGAAAGTATCAGATAACTATTGGGAAAGTATCGGAAAGGTATCGGGGAAGTATTAGATTTTTAAAAAATAAAAATAAAAACTGATACGCCACGTGATGTATCGGATACATATCGGTGAAGTATCGGGGAGTATTGGTATCTGACACAGATACGATACAGATACGTTAGGTTACGTAAAGTATCGGTATTTCATAAAGTCTAATCCAAGATAGAACAGCCCAATGGTTGTTCTAATTAGCTACTTTCTTATATTTGTATTCACATGTGTTCATACAACATATGTCTACAAAATACATACAATATTATCTATAGAGGTCACTCATATACTTTAAATACATAAAAGCACCTCACCAACTCTCAAAATAAATATATTAAAACAAATGATGAAATAAAATAGCGCTTTAGTCAAGCTCAAGTCATATATGAAGTCTATATTAGTGGTAGCATTGCTCTAATGCCCCTAACATTATACTCATTGGCTTCAAAGAATTTGATCTCAAAGTCAATATTTGATAAAAACTTGGAAGTATGCTATAAAGACGAACCATGATGTTGTGGAATAGTGGATAATGGAGTGTAGTGGACCTTACAGGTGGTGTGAACGACAAACTCACAATGAGAGATCGAGTGATGGATATCATCCCCAAATATCATATAGGAGGTGTTGAATATATATATATATATATATATGAGATGAACATGGTGGAGGAAATCAAGGAGATGTAGTGATTAAGAATATAGGAGATAAACAATTGTGGAGATGAAGTCATGGAATGGAGAGTACAAAATGCACTAATAAAAGTTAATCAATTACATAGAATAGGTCTAAATACAATGTCATATTCATTTATTTTTCTTAAGCACTTTAAAATTCCTATATTCCAATAATTAATTTATATTAGAATAATCTTATGTCAAGACTAAATAAACTTCGTGAATTTAGATGAATCTTCGTAGTAGTTTCGACTCACATCATTCAGAAATAGTATCCACAATTATTCATAAGGAGATCACTTAAGTAATATGATGTGAAAATTTATGACATGTCATAGATGAGAGCTACTAGACCTGCATCCAACCTGTTCACCTTTCAACAATGGGATATACAAAGAAATGAAGTCATCACAAGATTCTGTACCAGGATCTTCATAACTCATAAAATAAATTAAACAAAAAAACATTTTACATGTCCATTCACTATTTCATTATGACAATAAATGATATTCTACAAGAAAAGGGTTGACATCATAACTGGCAAACATTATCAGTAAACAGTAAACACGTCCTAATGAGTGAATCTGGCTCACATAGAATTGAAACCTTTAGGGGTCCACTTAGCAAAATTAGGTAATTCTTTAAGGTGGTGGTTGTATGCTCTAGAGATGAAAATTCAATGAGTGTATTGGATAAATCTAATTAAATCAAGGAATTTCTCTCTTTGAGACAGATGAAACTTTTCTTCCTAGAGTAATTACCTCCAAGATTAAGTTCTTGGGATCAACTTACAAGTGCAAGATCCTGTAGTTAACTGCACATTTCCATATTAGAAAATGATATTTTTTAATTAAAGGGAAAATTAACTTACTAAATAAATGGCACAATGTGGAAGGATGGGACGAAGAAAAAACCCTATCAAGATCCTATAGTTCCACTATCTAGAACACATCCAACAAACCTAATTCACTTGTCAATCATTTAGGAGGTTGTAGAATGATTCATCAAGAAATATGAATTCATCATCAAAAAACATTCTAATGAATCAAGGGAAACAAAGACTAAGTCCCAAACACATCTCTTCCAACCAACCTAGTCCAATTATAGAATTCGAGTTTACACACTTGTGACATTTTTTAGCATCTCATCCCACTCGTTGAGTTTGAGAATAGCCAATATAAAGGCACAGTAGCATGCCATCAAGGGAAAGACATTATAAGACTGGAGAAAAAATTGGGTAAAGCCAATAGTACTTTAAACCCATGAGGACTTCTACACATAAGGTGACTAAAGCACAATGACTCGAATAGTCATCATAAGTGTGGAAGAAGGCATAATAGTGTAGCGAGGGCATTGGATCCTATTATTACAATAAATTTGCAATAATATAGCAATAATATGAAAGTCTATCATCAATAATTTGAGTAATGACATTTCAACCACATGAAAGTCTTACCTTGAAGAATTTGTATTTCTAAACAGCATATCCAGAGGCTTGATACTACTGCTAATGTTTGAATTAAAACTATGGCAGACCAACTAGGGATCTAAGAAGCACAGACACTTCTAAGAAGTAGTCGTGGCGGTGTCGGACACGTGTCGGACACGGGACACGGCGGGACACATGTCCAATTTTTTAATTTTAAAAAAAAAATTTTAGGACACGGCTGGACACTTTTCGGACACTTTTCGGACACTTTTCGGACACTTCTAGACACTTATAGGACACTTGCAGGACACTTGCAGGATACTTGCACACTTGGACACTTGAACACGGCTCAATTATTAATTAATTAAATTTTAATAAAAAATAAAATTAATATTTCCGAAAAAATCGGTTCAAACGGTTTGCCCTAGGTTGTTCGCATGCATCCTCTCTCCGTCGCGATCGCAGCGCCAGCTTTCTTTTTTCTTCTTCTATTCTGTTTTCTTTCCTTCATTCACTGCTTTTTCCTCCTCCTCCTCCTCCTTCCTCTTCTCTTCTTTTTCTCTGTTTTTTTCTCTTCATTCACTGCTTTTTCCTCCTCCTCCTCCTTCTCCTTCCTCTTCTTCTCTTCTTCCTCTCTGCTTTTTTTCTTCTTCTTCTCTATTTTTTTCCTTCATTCACTGCTTGTTTCTCCTTATCCTTCTTTTCTATTTTTTTCCCTCATTCACTGCTTTTTCTCCTCCTTCTCTTTCTCCTTCTTCTCCTTCTCCTCCTCCTTCTTCTTCTTCTTCTCTTCTGTTGTTTTTTTTCTTTAGTTTTTTTTCCTCTATTTTTTTTTCTTCTTCTTCTTCTTCTCTATTTTTTCTCCTCTTCCTCCTCCTCCTTTTTCTTTTTCTTCTCCTCCTTCTCCTTCTTCTTCTCTTCTACTTCTCTATTTTTTTTTCCTCCTCCCCCTCCTCCTCCTCCCTTTCCTCCTCCTCCTCCTTCTTCTTCTCCTCCTCTTCTTCTCCTCCTCTTCTTCTCTGTTTTTTTTTCTTGTTCACTGTTTTTGTCTCCTCCTTCGTCTTCCTCCCTTGCAGTTTTTATATTTGATTAGTCCTGTTAAATGCATTTAACTTTCTATAATTTTTCTATCACATATATTTGACTAATTTATAGTTTCTTTTATTTTTATTAAAATTCTAGTAAATAAATAATTTTATTTATTTTACGTGTCCTAGAAGTGTCGTGTCCGATTTTTTTTAAAATTGACGTATCCCCGTGTCCGTGTCGTGTCGTGTCCTGTGTCCCGTGTCGTGTCCAGGCTTTTTAGCTGGGGATAAAGAGATGTCATGTTTAAGGAAATGTTTGGAGTCTTTGGACCCTTTGAGAATTGACTTAACTCATTGGAGAATTGAATTTGGACTTAAAGAGATGTAATTTGATAGTTTGCTCCTCTCGAGTTAATGAGGCATAATGGCAAAGAAATCCCAAGACTATTTAATGATTTTACTCTGCATAAGAAAAACGAAAGGACTTGTTGGGGATTTGATTGAAACAAAGTTCAAAGGCTAATTGGGCAAATTAGACCCCTCTAAGAACCAAGCTTTAGAATTTAGAATTGTTAATGGAATCTATGTTTGAAATTGAATTGGTTTGATATGGTTTTATATTTACAAGTGTTCACCTCTATCTTATGAAATAGACGGATCTTCTTAAACTACAAAATAAAATTGAAGGCTAAGAAAAGTAATTGAATCTCTCTCATATATTAGCATGATGTTCACTCAAATTTAAAAGATTTCATACTTAACATACTCAACAAAAAAGGTTTTTTTGACTGACAGTCCCTTCTTCATGAATATATTTTTGTCAGAAGTTCATGTTTGATATGATTATACTTTCGACAATGGTATTCCTTCTTCAAGCATATATTTTTATTGGTCAAATGAGATGATGCCTTTATTATAATTCCCTTCATTGAAATATATACCTTCAACAAAGTTATTTTATAGCTTCAACAAAAAGAACAAGTTGAAAATTCTATAGTACTTGTCATAAACAAGTATTAACAATCTTTCAATAAACTCTTTTCTTCAAAAGACATCTTCAACTAATTTTGACATGAAGGCCTTGTTTGGCAAATGCCTCAAATTGGGCAAAAAAATATAATAATAATATTTTTAATTTATTATAAATTTTAATAACTTTATTTCACATCCAACACAAATTTCAACCTTAAAAATCAACTTTATTTCACATCCAACACAAATTCCAATCACATTTTACACACATCCCAATATTAAAATAAATTTCTTTCCCATCAACTCTATAAAATAAAATATTTTCTCTTTCCTTACCCAAATTTATCCTCCAACCAAACAAGCCCGAAAGGTCATTCCACTATTTGGCCAAGTTCTAGCTGAAAGGTAAGTTTTGATGACTTCAAAAGTTTACGTCAAAATGGCCTTTTACTTGTTGATTTCATTTATTTTTCCAACTTTTACCTTCTATCATTTCTTTAATTGGTTTCCCTTTGCTACTTAGTCATTTATTTCTTCATTATTACCATTCTATTCTTTCATTTTTAATGAAGTATAGCTCATCAAAGACTTGTTCGAAAACTAGAGTTCATTATTGTTTTACTCTAAGCTTTTAATTGAAGATCAAAGTATTGTGTTAAACTCTTGTTGAATTTTCACTTTGATGTTAAATTCATAATTACCTTAAAACTATGGTAGCATGTCCCATCGTAAAATCTGATGGCGGTTATGTGTATGCCACTAGAAGTTTACACTACCTAAGTGGGAAGCATAATATCACCTGCTTGTAGATAGCTAAGCTTCCTAAACCTAATCAACGCTAGGTCGCCATCACAATCATCTTAATGGTTGGATCTAAAGAATAGATCGATGGGGCAGAACTATTCTAATTCACTCAACTATATTTGACTCTATTGTTATCAAGATATCACCATATTGGGCAAGCAAATTAAGTCCAATTGAAGGAATTTGGTCAAAAATGATTTGTTGTTCATAGATCATCATCGTTAGGTTTGTTCAATATTGAGTTGCCCTATGAATAGCTTAAATATAGCATCTAACTGAAAATGTTCAAATGAAGAGAACTGGATGAAAATGGATGCCAATAGAGATGCCTTTGCTTACCAAGGATCGACGCCAATCTTGTGAGAATCGGAAGATCACATGTGAAAGAGAAGCAACCGAAGAAGCAGCCTAACGAAAGGAATTAGCTAATTATGTAGCCAAACTAACATTCCCATCAAAAAGATCCTTTCTACTTGATTTTTAAAGGGGTATTATAAGTGACGTGATGCAGTGACTGGCGGTATGTTCTGCTGTGCGAGGCAGCTAGAGTCATTAGGCCATTAGCTAATGTGTTCCCATAAGCTTTAACTTAATGAATTGTAGGGTGTTAGACCACATAGATGCCAGGTTGTCAATTAAGTGCTTCTTTCGATGAAGTGATCTCTTTCTACGAACTATGCCTTCTTCAACAAGTACTGTTTCTTTCATTGAATAATATCTTCCATGATGTAGTCCTTTCCACAGGTATATTTCCTTAGACGGTCAACCAAATTTGATAATTCTCATCTCATTTTTATTTGTATTGGTTTTCTTTTTTATTAATCAACAAAATAAGCAAATGGATTTCACACTTTTAAGTGAGATTCATTTGTTGATAATTCCATCCGAAGACTCGCAATTTTGTTTCCTTTTCTTCACAATGTTCCGCCGCCCTAATAGTTGATCATTAGAAGAACCAAACGAAGAATAGCTTCCGGGAGATCATTATTTGACAACATGATCAATGCTTTGGAATGCCAGTTTCAGAATGACTTTCTCTTAGACGCAATATGTTGGAAAATTGTGATAAATTTTCAAGTATCTTCCCTTGAATCCCTTCTTTAAAGTACCTTCCCCTAAAATGGTTATCATAGGATCATCTAACTTGTTGAACGCCCTTAATCTATATCACTATCGAAAAACTTCAATTGTTGGAGAAATGGATAAGCAAAGTTAATCATGGAGATAAGTTTGTACTTTAACCTCCTGTCAACAAAAAAAAGGTTCATCCTAATCATTGAACGATATTATAGGTTCAAAGACTACTCTCAATCTTTCGAGTCATCAGTTATTTTAAGGAGAATAAAAGGATTGGTGAAATTCTTCTTGATTGGGACAGCGATGCTATCCCCTGAGAGGGTATGCATATTCTAAAAGCTCGCCATGACACTTTACAAAAAGCCAATATTCACAAACCAATATATACACCTTTATTCAATATAACACTTACTGCATTTATAGCTTTGTGGTCTTCTTGGGCATTGGGATATTCGCACAAATTTATGCTGGATCGGTGGAGAGAAAATGACCATGGCCCTTTGGAATCTAAAATTCATTTCAAGTATATTCCTCTTTAGGCCTTCCTACGAGAAGAACAACTTTTGAGACCTATCATTGAAGGAGCTTTCACCCAATTGAAAATCTTCAAGATGCCTTGCTATCCCAAAGACTTCCCCAGAGAGGGTAAATTGAGAATAATTAAAAAATAATTTAAGTTAATTGAATATTTGATGTCTATATTATAAATATTATATTTAAAAGTATTTAGTTTAGGTTTGAATGGTAGAAAGCAAAGGACAAAGATAAGTCCCTTTAAATACTACAGCTTGGCTGACTTTAATAATGAGATGCTGAAAAAACTACCCAAAAAACTCGACTAATTTTAACAATCGACCTTTCAAAGACAAACCAACCCAAAAGAACTCTGTTTTGAATCAATATTGAGAATATTAGACTTTAGTTTATTACAAGTATATAGTAGTTAAAAATACTTAAAATTAACTTTTATTATAAGTAATTTTATTCAAATTAAAATAGATCAAAAAAGCATATAATGAAGGAAACTATTGAATTTTGATTTGCATAAAAGTTTTTAATGGGACTTTGCTTAAGCCCATATGAAGGCCCACCTTAGCTTGGGATAACTATTAAACTTAAATCCTATTAAATAGGATTTTAATCTGCAAAGCCACCATTAATGGGATTAATTGGGGCTGCCATGACAAAGTTTACGGAAATCAATTGTGAAGCCACTGTCGGTTCACAACATCCACCATTAATGCGTATGAGATTAAGGGTTGAAGCTGTGATTCTCTCTTAAATGTGAATTAAAGTCTTACATTTGCATTTCAGCAGCGATTTCTCTTGATTCTTCTTCATTAGTTATGGAGATGATTTCATAGGAATTTGAAAGCGATCGTCTGAGGCACGTGGAGTGATTGGATCGTCTAATTTGGAAGAAGAATAAGATCCATTTTCTATATCTTGTCTGAAATCGAGAACCAAGTGATTGGTGTAAGGTTCTCTTTCTATCTGAATTTTTATATAACAAAATCTTTGCTCTAGCCGTGAATGTAGAAGGATCCCTCCGAATTACGTAAATTTAGTGTTCTTATGGTTACATCGTTCTTTTACTATTATTATTTTCCGTAGTTATCTGACACAATTTATTTGGCTAATTACATGTCTGGCAATCCTAGGTTTTTGCTATTGATTATTCTGCAACGTTTGGTAGAGCACATCATTGTGTAGTTTGTCATTCTGGTATTGCAGATATGTCAATTACAAAATTTGAGACAGAAATTTGATGGTAAGAAGGACTTTGATATTTGGAGCGGAGGGCGAAGGCTATCTTAGTTTCAGAACAATCTTTACCATGCTATTCTTGGAAAGGAAAAAAGCAAAGAAAGATGACATATGATGACTGAGAGGAACAAGATCTGAAAGCATCGAATATAATTCAATTATGTCTAGTGAAAGAGGTAAATATTATTAATATAGAGACTTATGTTGATTTGTGAAAAAAATTAAAAAAAAAATTATATGTCAAAGTCACTCAAACAAATTTTATATGCAAAGACAATTTTACAATTTGCATATGTCTAAGAGGGCTGACTTATTAAAATTTTCAATAAAATGATCTCACAACTTTACAGCATTAATGTGAAATTAAAAGAGGAGGATAAAGCTCTACTTTTTCTTTCATCATTGCACAAGTCTTATGACTATCTGGTAATGACTATTCTATATGATAAAAACACACTCAAGGTGGAGAAAATTAATGCAACTTCATTGTCAAATGAGATGCAGAACAAATAGAAAACTGGTGAAAGTCTGACAGTAAAAGGTAGTTTGACAATCAGTACAGGTCTAGGTCCAAACTGAAAAGAAAGGATAATAGGTGTCACAACTATAAAAAAGCCCATCAGAAGAAAGATTACCCCAAGAAATTCAAGTAGCAGCAGAAAGACCTAGGTGATGGGTTAGTGTTGCTTCAAGATCAGAAAATGATAGTGAAACGTTGAGCATCTTCTCAGATATGAATTCTTCTGATTTATGAATTTTAGATTCTAATTTTTCTTATCATATGTGCTCATTTAGAGATTAGTTTTCTATTTATTTTGTGTATGATGAAGATAGAATTTTAATAGGTAATAATTTTGAGTGTAAATCAGTTAAAATAAAGGCAATGAAAATAAAGATCTTTGATGGAGTGTTAAGAACTCTGACAGATGTAAAGGCATATTCTATATTTTAAGAATTGTTTAATCTCTCTTGGTATCCTTAATGCTAATGACTGCACTTTTACTAGTTCTGGTGTCATTATAAAAGAAGAAAGGTGCTCTGGTTATGATTGAAGGAGAGAAGATTGGATCATTGTATAGGTTGTTTGGGCAAGCTATTATAGGTGATGTTGCTATTACATTCTTTTTAGATGATGATGATACTATGTTATGGCATGCTAGGATGAGTGAGAGAATTGTTACAGTTGCACACCAAAAGGCTACTTAAAGGAATTAAATCATGTAAATTTAATCTCTGTGAATCTTGTGCTCTTAGCAAGCAATGCAAAGTGAAATTTGTTACTTCTAACTAAAGAAGTAAAAACATCCTTGAGTATGTGCAATCAAATGTTTGGGAACCATTTCCAATTATTTCGGTCAAAGGAGCTAAGTATCTTGTTAGTTTCATTTGTTCAAGAAAAGCCAAAGTTTATTTCTCGCAGTATAAATCAAAAGTATTTGTGAAGTTCAAATAGTGAAAAGCAAGCATGGAAAAGGCTACCGATAGACTATGAAGCATGAGTACGATACGGCGATACAGATACGATACGATACGTATACGACGATATGACAAATTTAAAAAAAAATAGGATACGAATACGTTAGAATACGACTGTTATATATGAGTGTATAATATCTTATATTCTCATATTTAAAATATAATTCTAGAGTAGATGAGAATAACTTATATAAATTATTGTTACAAATTTCAAAAATATTTTTTAAATTTTCTTCAAATTAACTACAATTTTTCAAATATTTTTTATATCACTTAAAATAATATTATGAATAATTTAACTTGAAAAAAATAAAAACATCTTTCAACTAATGAATTTCAAAAAAATTTAAATTTTAATAATATCATAAAGTTTGTTTAATTACTTCCCAATTTATCAAATTATTTATATGAAATAGGAGTTTCAATATATATTAGTAAATTAGTTTAAGGAAAGTTGGTGTTGCACCAATTAAAGATAAACTTAGAGAAAATCGGCTTAGATGGTTTGGACATATAAATCATAGGCTGATTGAAGCTCCTGTTAGAAAAATTGAGTTATTGAATCTTGCCCATGTACAAAGAGGAAAAAGGAGACCAAAAAAGACATGACAAGAAACTATAAGGAGTAATCTTAGTTACTTAGACTTAAATAAGAATTTGGTAATTGATAGAGCGCAATGAAAACAAAAGATTCATATAGCTGACCCCACCTAGTGAGATTAAAGTTTGGTTGTTGGTTAGATTAGTTTCATTTTTAGTTTAAATTCAATTCAAATCGATTAGCTTGATACAAACATGATACAAGAAATAATATAGATACTGTGACATAAACTAAGATATACTAACCTAATTAAATTATATATATGTTCTCTCTCTTCAAATTTTCAACTAAATAAATAGATAAAATAAAAAGACTAAATTCTTATTTTTTTTGTAATATGAACTTGATTAAGGTAAAAAAAATGTGATCGACATCCAAAAAAAGTAAAAACAATATCAGTTAACATAAAAAAGTAGAAATATCATTAGTATCTGTAAGATTATAAAAAAATGATTAACTAAAATAGATGGCACAGCTGCCTGCGAATACCAAATCTTTTTCTATTACCGAAATACGAGTGTGCGTAAAAACTTTCTGTGATCTTAATTTCGTAACTCAATATATCTCTCTCAATTTTAATGTCCAAATATATGCATAAATTATGTTTGAAATTTTTTTTCATTTTTTATTGTGTACGTCGAACTGATTATTTTAACATTTTTTCCTTTAATTAAAAATATTTGAAAGTATCGGATAAGTATCGGGGAAGTATTGGATAGGTATCAGATTTTTAAAAATTAAAAATTAAAACTAATACGTCATGTGGCGTATTGGATACGTATTGGTGGAGTATCGAGAAGTATTAGTATCTGATACAGATACGATACTGATACGTTAGGCTTCATGAAGCATCGGTGCTTCATAGCCAATAGACAAACTAAGGTTCTCCGTATAGATAATGGAGAAGAGTACACCTCTAAGGAGTTACAGGATTTCTATTTAAAGGAAAGTATTATTCGGCATTTTACTATTTCGGGGATGCCACACCAGAATGGGGTAGCAGAAAAAATGAACATGACACTGCTTGAAAGAGTGCAATGCATGAGATTGTTTGTGGGCATGTTGAAGCAATTCTGGGCTAAGTCAATTAATACAACTTGTTACTTAGTGAACAAGTCACCTTCATTGGCATTGGAGCTCAAATCACCAAAAGAGGTATGGTTAGCTAAGCTAGTTGATTATTCTAATTTGCATACTTTTGTTTGTCATGTTTATGTTTTGCTGCAGAATAGAGAGAGAACTAAGCTGAATGTTAAAGTCTAAAAAGTAAATCTTCATGGGATATGCTTCTAGCATGAAAGGGTACAATATTTGGGACCCCAATACAAGAAAGTCAGAACTTTACAAGGATATCAAATTTAATGAAGCTTCTATGTTTGAGAAAACCTCAAGGGAAAGTTCAGGGTAAAAAAAAGATTGATAATACTGTTCAGATGAAGTTAGAAAAGAACTCAGATGAAAACAGTAGTAGGTCAGATGATTTATATTAGGACGAAGATTCGGTACATTTACCTCAGAATAAGCCTTATTCAATTGCTACAGTGAGGGCTAAAAGAGAAGTGCAAAAACCTCTAAAGTTGATGAATACTATGGCCTATATATTTCCTGTTATTTCTTCTAACCTTATGCCTTTTCAGGATCAATTGAGAAAAAAAATAGCAAACAGTGGTTGGATCTTATGCAGGAAGATACGCTCTAAGTTGATATGCTTATAGCTTGTAAGAATATGCATGACATTAGTTAGTTGGAAAGGGTACTCAATTTACAATTTGAGATGGACCTAGATTGTGCAAAAAAATTCTAAGTATGGAGATCCATCAAGATCATCATGAAAGCAAGCCATAGTTGACTTAGGTTACATAGAGAAAGCATTGGCAAAATTCGATATGAAAGATGCCAAAGTTGTCAGTACACCTCTAGTTCAGCACTTTAAACTTCCTCGCAGCAATGTCCAAAGTCAAATAAAGAATTTGAACAAATGCATAATGTATCGCATGTTAATGCAGTTCGATGTCTAATGTGTGTTATGATGTGCACCAGACTAGATTAATCATAGGCTGTTAGTGTTGTTAGCAGGTATATGAAGAACCCAAGAAAAGAGTATTGGAATGCTTTGAAGTGCATTCTATGTTACTTGAAAGGAACTTCAGATTATGGTCTATTATATATGAAAGACTCATTCTAATCTTGTAACCGGTTATGTTGATACTGATAATCTAGGTGACCTTGATAAAAGAAAATCTACTACAGAATTTATCTTTATTCTAGGTGGTCTCATCAGTTGAAAAGCTACTTTGTAGAATATTGTAACTTTATTTACAACAGAAGCAAAATATATTGCTGCAGTTGAACCTACTAAGAAAACAATTTGGTTGAAAGGTTAAATCAGGGAACTTAGTATTTTATAAAAGAATCTGTCTATATTGTGACAGTCAAAGTGCAATATGTCTTGCAAAAAATCTTGTTTATCATACAAGGACAAAGCATATTGACATCAAGTATCACAAACTCAGGAAGCTTGTGTCAAACAACAACATTCATCATGTGAAAATTTCATCTTAGGATAATTTTATAGATATGCTTACAAAATCTTTACCTGTAGCCAAGTTCATACACTGTTTAGACTTGGCTAACATTCAAAGGAGCTAAACTGCGAGAGCCTAAAAGAGAGAAGGTGGTTTTGATTAGAGAGACTATGTAGTTTGTTTGGGAGTATCAGCTTTAATCAAAGCAAATTAGAGATTGTTGAATTTTGATTTGATTAAAAGCTTTTTAATGGGCCTTTGCTTAAGCCCATATGAAGGCCCATCTTAGCTTAGCATAACTACTAAACTTAAATTCTAGTAAATAGGATTTTTGTTATCTGTTAAGCCTCCATTAATGGGATTAATTAGGGCTGCCATGATAAAGGTCATGAGAACCAATTATGAATCTGCCGCCGATTCACAACTTCCACCATTAATGCGTGCAGAAGTTAAGGTTGAAGCTGCAATACTCTCTTAAATATGAATTAGAGATTCATATTTGAATCTTGGCAGCTATTTCTCTTAATCCTTTTCATCGGCTAAGGAGGTATTTCGTAGGAATCTAAAAGTAATCGCCTAAGGCTCGTGAAGCGATTAGACTATCTAATCTAAAAGGAGAATAAGATTTGCTTTGTCTATCTCATCTGAAATTGAGAACTAGGTTATTAGTGTAAGATTTTCTCTTTATCTGATTTTCTATATAATAAATCTCTCCTTGTCCTTCCTGTGGATGTAGAAAGATCCATGTGAATCACGTAAATCTAGTAATTTGTGGTTAAATCATTCTTTTATTATTGTTATTTCTTGTATTTATTTAGCACGATTTATTTAGTTAACTTCTCATTTGGTGATTCGAGTTTCCCACTGAACATTATTTCGCAACATGAAACATAAAAGCACACAAATAATATAGAGTGGTTCGGCATCCCCGTCATCTTCACTCCCCGCATTTGTTAAATGAGAACTTCTCACTAAAATCTCGGCTTTTTACAAGAACCAAAGCCGAACAAATTTGATACAATTTGCTTCTTTCAGGTAAAATAGCAAACCTCAAGAACTTTTATCGAGATAAAATATAAATCACATTTAAATTTTTATCGGAACAAATCCCAACTCTCACAACTTCCACACAGGGAGAAGTGTATAACGAATTTGCTAGACTAGCTAGCTTAAGTTATAACTTAAAATAAGAAGAAATGTTATATTAAAAAACTTTATATGCATGCAGTTTTGCTTAGAAAAACATGTATAAATTATGAGCAAGAGACTTTAGCTGGAAAAATATCTTCATAAAGATATAAAAGAATAATGATATGAAGAAAAGCTTGAAATACCATTTTGAAGATAAACTTAAAGATTTGATCAGTCTAATAAAGCTAAGATCTTTTTCAAATCGAATCAAATCTCTAATGTATCTTTTCTCTTGAAAAATAACACAACTAATAAGAAATAAAAAACAATTCTAGAGATAACATATAAAAACATAAACATTTGAACTCTGGAGAAGATAGCAAGAAGAAAACTATAAGCTTTATCAATGAAAACTAGAAGAGAAAATGAATGCAACAGAGTAAACCAATTTTTTAAAATCAAAATTTTTTTTTCAAAATTTTACCAAACTTCAAATGCATCTTTTCTCATTAAAATTAAGCACAATCACAAGGCAGGCATTTCGTACCGAACCGCATCACTTTGTTAAACTTGTGGCTATTTTTTAAGGCCAGGGTGTATTGTGCAGTACTAAGAATAGGACTAATGTAAAATAATTAGCGATTTTTCTAAAAATAATTAGTCATTATGATGCGATCGGAGAGGTGTGTGAGTTATTGCATCATTCCAATAAGAATATTAGTAAAGTTTTTAATAAGATATTGGATGGAATTTATGAGGTAATTTTGCTATTTATTAATCATCAAATTTAGCTGACCCGATCGGAAGTAGATATAACTTAGTATTTATGGTACAAATTTACGTTGTTGTCCCACAACTAAGAAATATCTAATGTATAGTAACTGTTAGACAAAAATTTGACTTCAATGCATGTTATTCAAAATGCACTTGATGCAATTGACGGAATTCACAAACAGTGCTACAATCTAAAGAGAAATTTAGAACCAATTCGAGAATCAAAAAGGCTTCAACTCTCGAAACATAATAGTAGCTTTGGGTTTTGATAAATGATTCATTTTGTTAATCTTGGATAGGGAGATCAGCTGCTGACATGACAATATTAAGTCATGCCTTACAATCTAAAGGCTTCACCATACCCCCTGATAATTGTATCTTTAACTTATTATTCTTGAATACCTTTACATTTTTATAAACAATCTTTCTTTTTTTAAGCAAATAATACATTGTCAATTCAGGATACACCAATACATCTAAGTTTATAGCTTCTCATAGAAGTCAACATTTGGAGCTAATTAAGAATGCAAGGAGCGGTCATATACGGTACTTACGTCAAAAAGAACTCTTTAATCATATGCATTGAGCCTTCACAATGTAGTCGAAAGGACTTTTGGATTCTCAAAGTCCAGTTAAAAATTTTGAGAGAAATGCTACACTACCTTTATGATGCACAAGTGAAAATTGTAGTCATATGCGTACTGCACAATATATTGGTAGGTGCCATAAGGGCCAATGATGACGTAGTGCTCAATGAACTTAAAACATTGTCGATAGAATTATTGCTTTGGAAGGGAATTGCATCAATGATGAAAGTGAAAGCGATCACTTGATTGGTGATGTGACTGAAGGAAAGCAACTGAGGACACTTTTGAAGACAACTTGCTTTATTTTTGGGAGCACTACAAAAAACATCATCGTGCTTAATGTTATAGCTCTTAAATTCCTAAATCCTGGTAGATTTTTGTGCCAAAGCTGATTTCACACAAGAAAATATGCCTCTTAATACATGTAAGACAATGTCAAACCTAAGGGGTGATGTATGAAGACATTGATGATATCTGTGCTTATTATTTAGTGCTTGTATTATTTAATGGCTGGTGATCCAACTTGCGTATACAACTATTTTGTATATCTCTATGTTTGTATATTTTTGATATATCTACAGAAGAAGAAAACGTGAGCATATAATAACATGAGAATTGCTTGCCGTATTTTAGGTATAATTCAAAGTTCATTATTTTTCTCAAAACTATATTTGTTTAATGCATTTATTATAATCATAATATTGTGGTAGTTTCTAAGATTTCTACTTTGCTTAACTTGATTCTGGATATTAATATTATCTATATAATAGTCAGTATACTTAGTAGGGAGTAATTATATGGTATATTTTTTCTCCCATTCTAAATTACTATTAGCTAAATTATCTACTAATATTTCTAATGAACAATTATTATTATTCAATTCAGTACTTCTTCCTGCACTAGCTTAAGTAATATTCACACGAATATTGTAACGTCAGTTGCACATCAAGCATGGTCCAAGCAATTAATTTTTTCTTTTGTCATATGATCTAAAAAAAGGGACTATTTTTGTAATCATTTATTTGCTAGTTCTATACATTATTTTGATTCTCATGTGTCATTAATGTAGAATGCTAAGAAGCACGAACACTTCTAAAAAGTAGTCGTGGTGATGTCAGACACGTGTCAGACACGGGACACGCCACAGACACGGCAGGACACGTGTCGGACACGACGGACACGTGTCCAATTTTTTAATTTAAAAAAAAAAATTAGGACACGGCTGGACACTTCTCGGACACTTCTGGACACTTGTAGGACACTTGCAAGACACTTGGACACTTGAACACGGCTCAATTATTAATTAATTAAATTTTAATAAAAAATAAAATTAATATTTTCAAAAAATCGGTTCAAATGGTTTGCCCTAGGTTTCCGCGTGCGTCCTCTCGCTCTCCGTCCTCTTCTTCTCTGTTTTTTCTCCTCCTCCTCCCCCTCCTTTTTTTTCTTCTTCTTCTCTATTTTTTCTCCTCCTCCTCCTCCTCCTCCTCCTTTTCTTCTTCTTCTTCTTCTTCTTCTTCTTCTTCTTCCTTCTTCTTCCTTCTTCTTTTTCTCTGTTTTTCTTTCTTTCTTCTTCTTCTTTTTCTTCTTCCTCCTTCTTCTTTTTCTCTGTTTTTTCTCTATTTCTTCTCTTTCTCCTTCTTCTCCTTCTTCTCCTTCTCCTTCTTCTTCTCTTCTTCTTCTTCTCTGTTTTTTTTCTTCTCTGCCGTTTTTTTCCTCTATTTTTTTTTCTTCTTCTCCTCTTCTTCTTCTCTGTTTTTCTCCTCCTCCTCCTCCTTTTTCTTCTTCTTCTTCTTCTTCTCCTTCTCCTTCTCTTCTACTTCGCTGTTTTTTTTTCCTTCTTCTTCTCTGTTTTTTTTTATTCATTCACTGCTTTTTTTCCTTTTCCTTCTCTTATAGTTATTTATTTTTGTTAATCTATGCATAGATGAATACAGAAACAAGAGTCACAATCTTTTTTTGATGACACCACCCCATTGTGGAAGTATGTTATCAAAATGGATAAGGTTGGAGACAAGGGTGGAGGGAATGTCACATTTCAATGTACTTTCTGCAACATGCAATTTAAAAGAACTTATTATCGGGTCAAAGCACATTTACTTAAATTATCTGGACATGGAATTAGAGTGTGTGCTAAAGTGACTCCGCAAATATTAGCGGAGTTGCAGAAGGTAGTTTCTGATGCTGAAGAGAGACATAGAAGCAATCAACCTAAAAAGGTTTCCCTTCCATCTTCAATTAATTCAAGGGAGCAAATCAAAACGACTCTTGGGTTTAGTGTGCATTCTAGTACGCTAAGAGTAGAGGGTACTGAATCAAAGAAAATGAAAACTACAGAAAGTTCAAGCTCTATTATGAAAGCTTTTAATATGCAAGTTAGAGACACATTAGATAAGCTCACTGCAAGATTCTTCTATTCGACTGGGCTTCCATTCCATGTTGCAAGAAATCCATATTTTATTGAATTGATTTTTTTTGCTGCACAAAATAACTGTGCTGGATATGTTCCCCCTGGATATAATAGCTTGAGAACAACATACTTGCAGAAAGAGAAAGCACATATTGAGAGATTATTACGTCCTTTGAGAGATACATGGAATGTTAAAGGGGTCAGTATTGTTTCTGATGGATGAACTGATGCTCAGCGAAGACCTTTAATAAACTTTATGGCTGCTTCGGAGAGTGGTCCTATTTTTCCAAAGCAGTTAATTGTGAAGGTGAGTATAAAGATAAATACTTCATTGCAGCTCTTATGAAGGAAGTTATTCAAGAGGTAGGGCCAGATAAGGTGGTACAAGTTATTATTGATAATGCCCCTGTTTGTAGAGCTGCTGGTATGCTTATTCAATCACAATTTTCTCACATATTTTGGACTCCATGTGTAGTCCATACATTAAACCTTGCATTGAAAAATATATACGCAGTAAAAAATACTGAAGAAAATGAGGTAGCATATGAGGAGTGCAAGTGGATTACCGAAATTTCTGCATATGTTACTTTCATTAGAAACTTCATTATAAATCATTCGATGAGGCTTGCAATGTTTAATGAGCATGTGAAGTTAAAATTACTATCCATTGCAGATACTCGTTTTGCTTCCATAGTGGTGATGCTTCAAAGATTTAGGCAAGTCAAACAAGGGCTACAATCATTAGTAATAAGTGATAAATGGTCTCTTTATCGTGAAGATGATGTTAAAAAAGCAAAGTTTATTAAAGAGAAGATCATTGATGATATTTGGTGGGATCAAGTGGACTATATTATTTTTTTCACAGAGCCTATTTATGACATGCTTAGAGTTGCTGACACTGATCGCCCATGTTTACATTTGGTTTATGATATGTGGGACACAATGATAGAAAAAATTAAAAATGTGATATATAGACATGAAGGAAAGCGAGAAGGTCAAAATTCCATATTTTATAATATTGTGCATGTCATTCTTATTGATCGATGGAACAAAAGCAACACACCTCTACATTGCCTAGCACATACCTTAAATCCAATGTTTTATAGTAATGAATGGCTCCAAGAATCTCCTGGAAGAGTTTTCCCTAATATGGATGAAGAAATTCAACAAGGAAGGATTCAATCCTTAAAATGTTTATTTCCAAATAATGCAGAAAGACAAATTATGGCAGTAGAGTTTGGAAAATTTTTCTCAATGCAAAGCATTTTTGGGATGTTGATTGTTTAAGCCATCAAGCCACCATGGACCCTCTTTCTTGGTGGATGACATACGGGGCTAGCACTCCTTATCTTCAACAGTAAGCCATTCGACTATTAAGTCAATCTTGTTCCTCTTCTTGTTGTGAAAGGAATTGGAGTACATACTCTTTCATACATTCTATGAGGAGAAACAAAATTCACCCACAACGAGCTGAGGATTTAGTGTATGTGCATACCAATCTTCGATTCTTGTCTAGAAGAACACCACAATATCAGCAAGGGGAGACAAGAATGTGGGATGTTGGAGGTGATTCATTTGCTTCTACTGAAGATACAAGTATGTTGGAGGTTGCCCAATTGTCCCTTGATGAACCTGAGCTTGAGACTGTTCTTTTCAATGATGGAAATGATGTTGAATATCAAGAGGCAAGCACTAGTGGTTTTTGATCTCATAGTACATAGGAGTACAAGTTGATATCAACTTTCATGAATACTTATTGCTTACAACTTACATGTATTTTCTTAGAAATTTAATACTTATTACTTTTGATGCTAATTGCTAGGTCTTTCATATTATTTGGTGAAGTAGTCCAATGCGTAAATATCTGATTATATAACTACATTTTGGCATAGGTCAATTTATAGTTTCTTTTATTTTTATTAAAATTCTAGTAAATAAATAATTTTATTTATTTTACGTGTTCTAGAAGTGTCGTGTCTTATTATTTTTAAAATTGACATATCCCCGTGTCCGTGTCGTGTCCGTGCTTCTTAGGTAGAATGTCATTATACCTTGTGTTGAAGGGACGTACGGAAGGAGTGTTTCATAGCCGGGAGGAATGTCATGTTATGGTCCATAAGTATCCCGAAGCAATCTATTTCAAAGTCAAATAAATGGCGAAAGCTATAGAAAAAATTGCTTCATACCAAAGGCCAATTACATGACAAGCAAGTTGCAGTCAAGCATTCACTCGAACATTGCTCCATGATACTACACCAACAGTTGAGGTGGTATCGGAATCAATGAGACATCCTCAACCCAAAATTAGTTTGTCGTTTTTACTTCGTTTTATAGCCGAGGTACGATATAAGACAAGGTTGAAAGAGAGAACTAATTAGCTGCATGTATTACGTGAATGGATGCTATTGTTAATGGCCTTTGAGCTTTGTTCTCTATTGAGATCTTATAATGTCCACTGAAACTGATTTAAATGTAAAATTTGATTTTGGTTGGGGTGTTATATGTTATAGTTGTTTTAAATCTTTTCTATTGAATATTTGTCTGGTTAACAGAGGTTAGAATTGTACATATATTTTATATTACTTGATGTGATAAGACACAATATAAATTGAGATTCTTCCATTTTAAAATAATTTTTGACAAGTTTATGTAGAAAATAGTTCATTAAGAGACATGTATTTCTTTAATAAATTGCTTTTCCTATTCTCTTTCCCTGGGTTCTTTTCAATCTTGTCTTTAAATCGACAATTTAGCACCTTCTTACACATCAGTATGAAATCAAGACAAATAGAACATACCTTCTCATTCTAAGCTAGGAAAGAAGTAGTCTAGGTATTGGATTTGTTCTTATATCATGCTCTCCAATTATATGTATAAGGCGATACAAAGTAATCAAGAATAAACGCACTGACCATTAGGACTTACTGGGAAGGCAATATAAAGCAATGTGCCAAAGAATTTCTTGCTGTTACCATATAATATCCATCTCTATGTGGTGATAAATATATAATCTATCTCTTTTGACCTATCAGATAATTACTTTACTTTAATCAAAATTTCAAATTATATATTTAATTAAAATCATATTTTGACAAATATACCAACAAAATTTTGATAAAAAATTAATCGAACCTATTCTCAAATGGGCTTGTATTTTAGGTAAAATATAAATATTGTTAATTTTGGATAGTAAAATTTATTGTTTACGATATTTAAATTTGGTGTCAAAAAAATGTTGGCATGTCACTTATACGTACTTTAATTTTTTGCCAAACAACCAAAGACCAAAATTAATATATCCACCTTCTAATTAAACAATATTTTTTATAGGAGTTTAACCAAACAAATAGTCAAGTTTCTATTTCATCTTATTACAATCAATAATTTCTTAATTTCAATCCCCAACCAAACCAGCCCAGGCAGACTCATACAAGCGAACTAGAGGCACAAAAATGATCATAACCATTATGAGATGAAACTTAAGTTCTAGGTTGGGATATCAAACAATTTCGGAAGTTCCAACCCAAATACTCATCTTGATTGTTCGTGGTGGTCTCTCTACCATTTAGTCACTCCAATAGAGAAGGATAACTCTATTTATAATGAGTTTCTAAACCTCTAAATGAAAACTCTTCTATATGCCAGGATGCATAAGATGTAAAGAAATGAAACATTGAAATGCAAACTTGCGCTCTAAATGTTGCAAAGATAGTCTTGTGATTATAGAACACTTGTTCGCACACATGTTATATCAAATGCTATAAAATCATAATTAAAATACTTATTTGAAATTTAGAGGTCTTCACACGAATATATCAAGAAAAACAACCCATTAACTATATAAAGATCTCAACTATGCAGTATAACTTAAGCATTCACCAGAATCACCACATTCATAAAAAAAAGTTTGCATGATGTGATAATTTTCTTTACGAAATTAAGGAGGAAACATGGAAGATTCTTTGTACTTTGAAACTTAAATGGATACGGTAATGATTGAGATCTTCTAAGCATGAAATAGATTTTAACTTCAATTTCAAAAGAGATTGTACTAGCATATACAATTTCAACAAAGAAAAAATCTCCTAACATATATATAACACTAAATTTTGCAATAAGCCTAGAAATGAGTTTCTATATTAAGAATCACAACAACAGCAATAAACTCGGGAACAACATCAACAAATGCAAAACGAAACAAAGAAAGGATAGGTAAAGACAACAGTAAGGATGATAAAAAGGTATTCAAACCCTGCTCACACAATCCCTTGGTGAGGCATTAAACCCATAGGCAACACACTCAGACACCTTCCATAGAGATGCCCTATTGGCCCCAAATCCCTTTCGATGCTAGGTTGAAGGTTTAAGAATCCCTTTCTCAAGCTTTCATCTCCAACATAAAGAAATTTTCTTAAAAGAACATAGCTGAAAAAACTTCTCTAGTCAAAGCCCTCAATACATAGTCCTTTATACGTGTATAATAATATGAAAGCATCAAACACAGTTGGAGGATCAAGTGTAGAAATGGTGAACGTGGGACAGGACGGTGAGATGAATAGCCAGATCCTCTCTGTTTTGACAGTCCGATCCGAGAAAGAAAGGTTCGATGGATAGTCCGACTAGCTATCTTCATGCAGTTGACTTCACACAAGTGTCCAAGCAATATAAGTCTACAAAATGCATACAACCTCACCAACAAAAGTCACTCATATACAAACACATAATAACCCCTCACCAGACTCTTAAATAAACAAAATAAAGTAAAACAAATTATGAAATTAAGTATCCCCTAGTTGAGCTCAAGTAATATTTGAAATAAAACAGATTATGAAATTAAGTATCCCTCTTGAGCTCGACCCAAGGGATACTTAATTTCATAATTTGTTTTACCTTTCTTTTTTATGTTGACTTCAGATATTACTTGAGCTTACAAAATAAAGTAAAAAAATTATAAAATTAAGTATCCCTTTGGTCAAGCTCAAGTAATGTCTGAAGTAAGCATCAATTGTGATACTGCTCTAATGCCACGACATCAACTTTTTCCTAATCCAAGGTAAGTTGCCTAGGCCTCCAAAGTGGGAGGTCATGGGCTCTAATGTCACTCCAAAAAACACGTTCAATAGCAGGAATAGAAATGAAAATTAAAGAAGCCTTTTGCTGATACAGCAAAATGTACAATGTATATCATAATCATGGAAAAAAATTTCAAAAAAATGCAGTAAGATTTCGATTCTAAAAAATTTACCAGTGAGAACTCTTCGATTACGAATCCCAGTTCGAGCAGATATCCATTCATCAGAAGTTTGAACAAATTGGGTAAGGTCATCATTAGAAATCATAAACTTTGGCACTGCTGAACCACATCCAACAAGTTTAGAGCCCATGCCAGCAAGCCTACAAATGTTTGTTGTATTGGGAAGCATAAATCATTCTTTTCAACATTAGTAAATGTAATGGCACATTGAGAGTAACCTGAACAAAGAAGATATTGTAACCACAAAATAATTAAGGAATTTTTACATGTATACCACTTTGGAAAAAAGGCATTTACCTACATGCCACCCAGATTTTACAATTTACTTATAAACCACTTTCTTAGCTTTACATTTACATATATACCACTTAATAATAAAATATTCACAAAATTACAATTTGAATTAAAAACATTAAAATGCTTACCTATATACATAATATTTTTAAGTAATATATGTATACATGCGTATTTATATATAATACGTATACATATACATACATACATACATATACATATATATACAAATGCATATTTATATAATTATGACATGTGAATATATGCATATTTACATTCATTATGTATGCATATATGTGTTTATGTAGCTATCTGTATTTATATATCCACATATACACACAAATATATATATACATATATATATATTGGCATTTACGAATATGCATGCATATTTGTGTATTTACGAATTTATATGTATTATGATTTAAGGTTAGTTAGAGGAAAAAAATTTTAGAAAAATTTCGTGAAAATTTTTAAAAAATATGTATGATGTGAAATAAAGTGAGTTAGTTATAATTAAAAATTGTGTTGGATGCGAAATAAAATGATTGTTTTATATTGAAATTTATGTAGGATGAGATATAAAATATTATTTTTATTTTTTAAATAAAATAAATTTTTAGTTGGAATAAAACCAAATGGGGCCTTAAAGTTAATTATTCTAATCTTGGTTAATTAGTATGAGGTAAAAATTTGACGTATTAATAATCTTGGTTAATTAGTGTATTAGTAATTACAAAGTTAAAAAATGGTATATTGGAAATTATTATTGTTAAAATTTGATGTATAAGTAACAGTTAAGATTTAAGTGGTGCGAGTGTAATATAAAGCTTAAATTGTGGTATATAGGTAACTTATAAAAGTTAAGTGGTGTGAGATAAATACAACTTTCCAAAATAGTATACATGCAAATGCCCCAAAAATTAATAAAGCAACAGAGCAATAAAAATCATTTCTAAAAGTATGCCCTATAATGAAACCAAATAGACACATCAGAGAATAGCATAGGAAGAGAGAATATTGTAAAAGTCATTATATCCTGGTTCAAATGGAAACAAGACAGTTTTATCAATGAGGACCAAAATTCTTCCACATAAACCAACTTTTGTAGTCCTTCAACCATAAAAAGGATAGATGCAGCAAGGTTAGTTCTAGAGTTAAAATCAGGTTGAAAGGTACTGAAAAAAAAATGTTTTTACAAGAGTTCTTCTGAAATGTATGAACCACTTCAAGCTATAAAATTTTGATGTTCATTATAGATAATATAACCTCTTCATATGGTCCATCAAAAGAAAACAAGGTAAAGAAATAACATCAAGCTCTGTAATCATTGCAGATCTAGGGATATCTATGACGTAGACGTAGATAGTCAGTTTAGATTTAGCTCAAGTGCTTTACTTGAACAGAAATATTTCTTGAATATAAAATTTGAGAATAATGTTCAAGACTGGGTGCCTAATAAATAATTAAATTAACATCTCAGGTAGTCATAAGACACCATATTAATATTACATCATCTTATATATGTCGTATGCAACTCCTCCGCTTCCCCTGAGGCTCATCTGTCAACATGCGAGAATGGGGAAACACACTTCCAATCCCACAAGACAAATTAATTGTAAAAGTTAGAACACACCACAGATTGAATTTGCAAGGTAATATATGATGAATCTACCGTCCTAAGAAATCGAATTCATATACATTAATTTGCAATCTGGCCTTGCGAAAGGTTGAATATTACAGCCCATCAACCACATAAAATTCCACCATTAATGCATTCAGATCTTTCTTTATGACATTATCAACGCAAAAAAACAAACCGATTCGCCAGCTCTCACTCTGCTTCCGAACAATCTCTTTCTCACTTTCTCGCTAAAATTTTTTCAAATTTAGTAAACAAACCTAGGGAGTCGAGGCTTTGACGAGGATGTAGCTCCAAGCACGCGGTCCTCCACTCCGCCGTCGACGGCAGCGCAGCACCGGAGCACGGGCCTTCGCCGAGCATTCCTCTCGAGCGAAAAGGACTCAGACCGAGAAATACAGGAAGGAGCTAGATTTCCCCGGCGTATATACGCGATCGACGGAGATACGAGCCCCGGTGATGCCGCCATTTGGACGGAAGAAAGAGAGGATCGTCAAGATCTCAAATAGACCGAGGGGACTGGAGAGGGACGCCAAGAGAACGCATTGGAAATAACGGAAAAAGGGCTCAAGAATGAACGCCGACCATAATTCGCCGCCGCCGTGACAGGAAGAACTTCGGGGACTCCGATCGGAGTCGAAGCAGAAATCGGCGAAAAGGGAAACCTTGTCCAGTTTTTCTGCAGGAAACATTTGCAAATACCTCGTTTAATTTTTTTTTAATCTTCCTATTTGGGATTAAATCTTTGTATTTCAATCTCCTGAATTTTATAAAAAAATATCTTACTATTTGTTTTCATTAATAACATCCATAAAAGTTATTTTATTATATTTTATATACATGGTATTTCAAATAATATAATATAATTTTATACATGTATATATTTATTCTTTCATGTATTTTACATAACTATATACATATTTATATTCATATTCAAATGTTTATATATACATAACGAAAAAATTCTATATGAATGATACTTATATTAATTAAAATAAACACTATCATAATTTTTTTGTAATTTTAATAAAATTTTAAGATTGATATGTAAATATAAAGATTCAAAAAAATTTTAATGACATGTGTATGATTATCCCTTATCTCTAAATATGATCACCGGTATATTGTGTCACAGGTGGTGGGTATTGATAAGTCACTCCACTCTACAATCGGATGAAGTGACACTCATAAATTTATCTAATTGAATTAAGGGACATTTATATGGTGGACACCTAATTTACAGATTTCACTATAAATCTCAAAATATTACAGATATCACATTTAAAACAGCTATTTTTTCGTTTTTCATATCCTACGATAAATTCTATCAGAAAATTTAACCGTAGTTAAATTTCAAGAAAATCTCAGCCATTGATCGCATCGTTTAACCATCGACCTTCATGTAAGGGCATCGTGGAGCTGCATTGGTTCCGGCGGCAGCATATTCACGTGAGGCGACAGTGTATTCTCGCGAGGCGACAGTGTATTCTCGCGAGGCGACAGCGTATTCACGCAAGTATTATTCTGCTATTTGCATCTTCTTCTTACACGGGCATCACGAGCGAGCATCAGACCTTTCTGAGATTTAACTATAATTAAATCTTCTAATAGAATTTACTGTCGGATGTGAAAAATGAAAAAATAACTGTTTTAAATGTGATATCTGTAATATTTTGAGATTTATGATAAAATTCATAAATTAGACTAATTTCTGTGTCCATCATGTAAATGTTCCTTGAATTAATAACACATTTGGTTCAACCTAAATAAAATATTATTGAAATATTAAGATTATTTATATATCTATTATATTAATAAACTTTTAACTATTTAATTTAATGAAAAACAATAACATCTATATTTCACCTTTTTTTTTGCTATCAAATTAAAATATTATTTAAATATCACTTAATTTTAGTTATATCTAAACACTATTTTAGAATATAACATAACATCAAAACAATATTGAATTAAATATACTTTAGAATTGAATTTGCATAACGACATATTAGAAGTTTTTAAAATCAAATAGGTCATGCCTAATTCCTATCTATTTTGGTTGCAATCCGGTCAAATTAGCTAAAAATTATCAATGTGCAATTTTTGGGATGCTTCTGTTTAATTCATAGCTAAGTTGGCCTGATTATTTTTTAAAAATTTTTATAAAAAAATATATAATTTTTTTTGAAATATATATAATAAAAAATCAATTCATTTAATTATAATAACATTAAATAAAATTAATTAATATATTAAATTATATATGTTATTTTATTTTTTTTAAAAAATTATCATAACAAAATATATTGGTGTGCATGATATTTGAAATAAAATTATATTGTATTTTTAAAAATTATGAGTAATATAAAAATTTTTTAGTATAAGGCCTTCATCTTAGTTCCGAGGTGAAGTACCATGAAGTATATAATTTTTATGTTCAACGTAGACTATAGAGATTGTAATCTACATTTGACTATGGAGCCTGACAGCAGAAGAGTGTTTTTAATTTCTTTAAGGGCAAATTACACTAAGTTTTCTGAGTTTAATACTTAATATCATACAGGTTCATATTTTTAAATTTATAACAATGGGGTCCTTGAGTTTTAATAAATTATCAGATGAATTTTTTTTTTATTNCTGCCGATGGCCGGGTGACCCGCCGGCGGGTCCCGCGGCTGCCGGTGGGTTGCGCTAACCCGCTTGCGTGCTCCGGATCAGGAGGAAAGGCCTCTCTCTCTCCTGCCAGTCCGGCGCACGCGCGCGGGCTGCGCAGCCGCCAGCAAGACCGGATCGAGAGGAGAGAGAGAGAGAACGGCAGAGAGTAAAACGGTAATTTTAAAAAAAATGAAAAAAGACCTATTTGATAATTTATTAAAACTCAGGGACCGATGTTATAAATTTAAAAATATGGATTTGCACGATATTAAGTGTTAAATTCAAGGACCTGAGTGTAATTTGCCCTTCCTTTAATTTTGATTCACAACCTCTCAACCTCATCCACGGCAACATCTTAGCCCTGCTGTTCAGCTCCTTGCTTTGCCTTTGAAGATCTTCAACAAATCATCGTTGATGTTCTACTTCTCTCTCCAATTGAGACGTACGTTCATAATTATAAAGAGAATATTTGAGCTAATAATTATTAAAAATTTGAGTGTTAGACGAGAATGACTAAGATGGATATTCATAATTGGTCAAATGACTAAAAAAATGAGCTGTGATAATCATAAGATGAATATACCTATAAGTAAATCTTTTAAGGATGTGATATAAGTTAGTGCTGACATGTGGCTCCAGCGCTGCATCATAGTCATACACGTGATGCTCTTTCATCTTGAAACATCATGTATTAACCTTTGAAGCTGTTTGGAGCCTCCCAAATCTCGTGAGTGAGGTTTGGAGCCTTCCAAACATCCTGCATGACCCTTGTTCAAACAGCTCTTCCAACCACATCGGGCACGATGTTTCTCAGCAAACCTATCACTGTCAGCGTGCTCTGGCCGCACCGTTTCCAAAGCAGCATACTTCTTCCAGTCACGCAAATCAAGGACCCACGTGCTTCAGCCATCACGAATCCCCAGAAGCAGTACTGAGATCCAAAGGTCAAGCTCTCTTTTTACTGACTCTGGTCCCTCCGGCGGCCGACAAGCGGTGCGAACTCAGAGCTTGTTGACCTCCTTTCCCCCGGAAAATCAAGATAAAGCTGCACCATCCGCTGCCTACAAATACCAAGGAACAAGCTTCAAAGAAAAGGAGAACAGATCAGATCAGAAAAGAAGAGAGGACTCGCCCCAGGAAGAGCAGAATCTTTTCTATATCACCTCTTGTAAAACAGGAGCTTGAGAACAAGAAAAACTCTCTCTCCCTTAAGCCTTAACCATCAGACTTATTCCTCTGCGCGCCGCCATCTCTCAGGACTCTCTCCCTTTTTTAGTGTTTCTTGGGATCCCTCACATCCTACGTCAACAGTTAGCTATTATTTTAGTAATGTGTTAGGATTTGAAATAAATTAATTTTTAATATTAAATTTTATATGTCTGTTTAAAATTAAACTAAGTTAATTTTTAAAAGCTAAAGAAAATAGAGCCTAAATAATAAATTTTTATCTTAATTTTTAGATAGAAAATGAAATAAAATTATTATGTAAGACATGAAATGTAAATAATTTTCTAGTTCAATTATGTGCACATTGTAAAATAAATTAATTTTTACTTCAAAAACTGGGTAGAGGGTAAAAGCTTAGTTAATTATAATACATTAATTAATGGATTTATTAACGTTAGTTTGACTTAAAAATCAACTGCAACACAAATATATATATTATTATATTATATAACAATTATATCTCATATAAAAATCATACTACAAAATAATAAAAATTAAATATTAAATATATAAAATAACTAAAATTTAACAATATATATGTAATTATTCCTCAACTGAAAATTATCATCATCAGATTCCTTCACTTTATACATATAACAAACATATGATATCAACAATTGTGGTGAAGTCCATAAGAAAGAACAGTGGTATGTTTACTTACAAAAATTAATTTTAATTTATTAAAATTAAATTTTAATAGAAATATTTTTATTAAAAATTATGTATGGTTAAAATAAATTTAATTATTTATTAGAATGTATGAAAAATATGATATAAATTATTATTATTTTATTATGTAAGTGAAATATGAAACAATATTATTTTGTTATTTTTAAATATAAATATATATATAATATAAAATATAATTACATTTTAATATTATATTTTATAAATAAAATGATATGATATATGCACTTAAAATCAAATAAACAAACAGTCGAAGTTTATTTGGCCATTCTTGTACTCTCTCCCTTCCTTTAAATCATATTTATATAATTACTCAAAAATATATAATATATCATTTTTTTTATAATTTAAAATTTATTTATTTGACAGATTAAAATTAATCTGATTTAATTTTAAACAAATATATTATATTACACATAAAATTTAATATTAAAAATTAACTATATTTTATATTATATATATAATTCAAAATAAAAAAATTATTTTATTTTATATTTTACATAGATACTTAAATAATAATTAACTTATATCACATCTCTCAAATATCTCAATATAATAATTAACTATATTTTATATTATTCATAATTTTTAATAAAAAAATATTTTTATTCAAATTTAATTTTAATATAATGAACACTAAAATTAAATTTTGTAAATAAATAGGCTCTTAATATATCAAATGTTAGGTCTCATATAAAGCTGATGTCTTATAGCATATTTTTTTACTTACCTCATTGTTTTACAAAAATGTATTCGATGTTGAATAAAAATATTGAATCCACTAAGAAATACATATTATTATTAGCACACAAATAAATTATGTGCACATGAGAAGAATAAAAGTTGTGTAGGTAACAAGCAATCTTCAATAATGATCAATTTTTGACATATATATATATATATAT
>JAEMOT010001646.1:169979-180862 GCA_019297695.1 Apostasia ramifera | reverse complement strand
TTAATTAAGATCTAATTGCTAATTTTTTACTAGTATACTGTAAGATTATTCTCATTTATTAATTTTATTATTTTCAAAATATAAATTTAAAATATTACATTTATATTTTTTTATTTACATTTTCAGTGCAGAAAAAAAAGAAATAAGAAATTAAATTTTAAATTTTTATTACATTTTAAATAACAGTGAAAATAAAGAAATATAATAGTTATTTAAAATATGTACATAATTCAAATCAATTAAAAAATAATTAAATTTTATGTTTTTAATAACAAAATTAATAAAAATAATGAGATTCTCAAAAAAAAAAAACTAAAATTGTAGCATAAATACAAATAAATTTTTTTAAAAAATTAAGATCAATTACAATCGAGTCGTGTAATAAGTGCCATAAAAAATACAGTACTCAAAGGCAGTAATCTGGTTTCTTTGTTTAAAATTGATAAATTTCAATGATAATGTTAAACGGAATCATTAAAAATTAAATATTTTACATTTTAAATTGATTTGATGATATATATATATATATATATATATATATATATGTATAAAAATGACATACATTTAAGTAATTATATAATTAAGGCTTTTAAAAATTGTTTTTAATATAATTTAACCTAATATATTTATATATGTACAGTAAATCACTACTCTCATGCATTTTCACGCTAATATTATTTGTTGAAATTATACGTACAAGTATGCTAATTTTTTTTATTATAATTCAGAATTATAATACAGCAGCATGAGATAGTAGCATGCTTTCATATTATCTCACTAACAAATATACCTTTTTCCTAAGATCCTACATCTAATCAAATGATTATAGATTGATTTGATTTTACATTTTTTTTATATAACTTTTTTTTGACCGATCAACATTACGATAAAGTATAATTTTTACGGCGCTTTTATTAAAGCAGTTGAACAGTTCAATCTCTTTAATAAAACAGTTGAAAATCTATTATGGCGGTTAAAAGTTGAGTCGCCGTAGTAAGGATGATTTTAGACAACGGTTAACAATGTCCTGAAAAACTTGCCGTCTATAGTAATACTATAAATGACGGTTTTCTCCTGCGATTCTCCAGGAGAACTTTTTCTTAACTACCATATAAATGGTTCTTAATCGCGTTATAAAGTCATCTTTTATGACGGTTTTTAACTGCCGTAAAAAGCCAGTTAGCTACTAAAGTATTTGAATATACGGTAGTTGCTTTGCATTTCTAAGCCGATTTTCAATCACTATAAAAGAGGATCGTGTACTACTGCGAATTTTTTGATTGAGCTAATTTTACATAATTAGGCCCTTACATAAATTCAAAACATATCTTTTACTATTCTATAGCTTATATATTAATATTTTTCTCTAAATAAATAAAATACGCATTCAAAATTATTAAATACTATATAAAGCCATAAAAAATAAATGAATATTATGCTCATGTGTGTTTAAAATATTATATGTCACGCACATTAAAGTTTCTAAATTTTACAAGCCACTTGAGTTAATGAAGTTCATGATAATACATGAAATGTAGTATTAAAAATATGATTCCTAATATGCATGTAAATATGATAGTTGTTGGATCTAAAATGTGTCATGGGAGTTTTAAATAAATGTCCCTTAAATGTAAAATAAAAATACATAATAAAACTTAAAAATGGTTAGTATATATTAATAATAAGAATTAATCTAAGTATGCAAGTATTTATCAAAAAGAAATCTAGAATGCAAGCATAAGCAAAATATACGTACATGTATGTGTCTGTATTTTGACATATCTGTCGATCAATTTTTTGACCACCATAAAAAGGGTAAAAACTATATATCTAAGGTGCAATTATCTTAGAATAGATTGGATCAATGTAAAGAAATTCGAAGTCAGATAGACTTTACATTGCAAGATGATAATTACTTAGCTCAATAGTTTGGAAGGGCGCAACTAAGACGAGTGCAACTATAGAAGAATTACTCCCTCGAACATATTATTAATGTTATGACTTCTTTTTAGTTTTGTAAAGTTACACATATACAATATAGTGTGAATAGTGCAACTGATTTCTTAGCACACTATGCTATAATATATGATTTTTGCTGGGAAAGAGATGTGTCCCTTCCCATGGGATTTACTAACATCCTCAAATAGGATGTTAGTTAATTTTATACTTATTTTATACTTTATTTTAGTGTAATATAATAATTATGTAAATTTTTCAAAAATGGTACAATTACCTTATTAAGTCTCTAAATCAGCGAAGAAGAAGGCATTATTAGGATTTATCATCAACTAATTTTACTTCTATAGCTCCTATCTATAGTACTTTCTTTTAGTGTAGCCAATTCGCTTAGGTTACTAGAACACCTCATCGACTACAAATAAACATTTTTGTACTCTTGTACTTCTTATATTTATTAGTTGTATACAAATTCTTATGTAGTGGATTTCAAATAGTTAAAAAAAAAATCTCTCTTCACAGATTATTCACGTAAAAATTCGATGCTTGCAGTTTTATTTTTATTTCTTACATTTTTATGTATAAATTTCAGTGTTAACAAAATATGCATTTCTTAGTGGATAATATTTAAAAGACTGATGAGTTGAAGAAATAAACTAAGAGGGCATTTAGTTCGTTATTATCTTGATGTTATATTATATAATTCAAATGTCATGACATCTAGATGTCATCTTTTAACTAATAATTTTATAATTTAATTGAAGATTATTTATAAATATTATTAAACCAAATAATTACTTTCTTTAAATAACATAACATAACATCAAGATAATATTGAACTAAACGCCCCTTAAATAATATCTAACATATTAAATATAATATCTTTAGAGAAATTTGGTTTTATCTAATGAGGCCTAATAACTAAATCCATATGAAAAAAGATAAGGTAGAGATTACTAGACTCTCACATAAATTAGTTTTAATTATGTAATAAAATACTTTCAAACTTTAAAATTATTCAAATAAGTATTGCAATAAAATAAGTCTTGTAAAAATAAAAATACAAAAATGAATGTGCTAAAGTGAATGTATGAGTATACATAAAAAGATAAAATGAGAAATAAATATATTCGTGATAAAGTTAAAGTTATACAAATTGAGGATAAACTTAGATAAAGTCGATTTAAATAGTTTGGACATATAAATCGTAAGCCGATTGAAGCTCCAATTAGAAAAATCAAGTCATTAGATTTTGCCCATGTACAAAAAAGAAAGAGAAAAATCAAAGAAGACATAAGGAGCAATATTACTAATCTAGACCTAAATAAGAATTTATTAATTGATAGAACACAATGAAAATAAATGATTCAAGTAATCGACCCTATCTAGTGGGATCAAGGCTTTATTATTGTTATTGTTATTGTTGGTAAAATAATTTTAAACTTTAAATCGAATTAGCTAGGATTTCTATATGTAAAAAAAAATTAATTTTACCTATATGACGATAGTGCTACACAACTCTAATATTTAAAGTCATTTATGAAAAATATATAGTACTATCTAAATTAATAGAAGGTAAGATAAAAATGTACAGATCAAAATAAAAGTCAAATAATTAAACTTATCAAATACATAAATTGGTAAAATTCAACAAAGCTATTTACTTGATAAAATGAGTTAATGACTATTCTATTTCACTTATATTTTTTATAAAATAATTATTTTCATATTTATTTTAAATTAATAGTTATTCTATTTTCATAAAATAATTATTTATTTTTTTCACTTAACGAATAATTATTTTTTGAAATAAAAATATTATTCTAAAATTAACTTTATTTAGGGAGCGTTTGATTTATTGTTATCTTAGTGTTACGTTATGACATCTAGATGTCATCTTTTGACTAAAAATTTTGTAATTCAATAAAAAATTATTTATAAATGTTATTAAACCAAACAATTGTTTTCTTTAGATAACATAATATAACATCAAGATAACATCAAGATAACATTGAATCAAATGCTCTTTTATATATAAATATAAATATATGTATGTGAATGTGTGTATTATATACCTATTCACGTATGGTAGCACCTCTCAGCAAGCTCGCCACCTCTATCAAAGCCGTGTGAGACGACCCTCCCTCCCTCAGTGCCGCCCTGGCGCTCTCTCCGATGTCCGCTGCTCGAGCCCTCAGCTCCCTTCCCTCTTCAGACTCCATCAGCCAACGGACTTTCTCTTCCACCTCCGCCGCCGCCGCCATCCCCTCCGCATTCCTTCGCATCTCCACCGCCAGCCCCACCTCCTCCACCAAGAACGCTCTATTCATCCTCTGTTCCGCGTAAAGCGGCCAAGCAATCATCCCCACGCCGGCGAGAATCGCTTCCAGCACAGAGTTCCACCCGCAGTGGGTCACGAATCCCCCCACCGCCTTGTGCCCTAGAACTGCCACCTGTTCCCCCAATTTTGATTTCAAATAAATGGGTTCTTGGCTTGAAAGAGAAACTTTTCCGCAAGGATCAAAACCGAATTTAAAATAATATTAACTTAAAAAAAAATAATAAATAAATAATTTTTTATTATATTTTATACAAATTTTAATATAAAAATATTATTTTATTTTATAAATTTAATTATTTTTCAACTTTATTTCACATCTTAAATATTTTAATATTCAAATTTATAATTCGAATATTTTAATATTCAAATTTATAATTCGAATATTTTAATATTCGAATTTATAATTCGAATATTTTGATTTAAAATATAAAATAAAATTAATAATTTTATTAAAAATAATTAAATATATAAAATAAAATAATATTTTTAATATTAAAATTTATATAAAATATAATAAAATTTTATTTATTATTATTATTATTATTTTTAAATTATTACTATTGATCCTCACAAGCGTTTCGGATTAGCATAATTTTCACAAACCTGGGGGGCCCACGATTTCACCACCAAGCCTCGGCCCTTCGTTCTCTCCATGAATCCCTTTGGCATCAGCGCCAGCAAATCCGGCTCCGTGGCCGGAGGCGCCGCTGACTCCTCCTTCCCGGCCACCGACGAGCATCGCGCAACCCACAGAAACCTCTGCCCGCTGCGCTCCAGCCCGTCAGCAATCTCCCTGAGCTGCTGCGGAGGGAAGGCGGCAATGCTCCCGAAGCAGAGAAACACCACGCTCGCGCTCGGCTGACCGTCGAGCCACGCCAGGCTCTCGTGCCGCTGATCTTCTTTGGCTACACCGGCGGTAATCGGCCCGACGAAGTATACCGGCGGCATGGGCTTATCCGGGACGCAGTCGCCAGCGGCCAAAGCACCGAGCGCCGGCCGCTCCAACGCATCAAAACTGTTGACTAATATCCCCTTCGAAAGAGGAACTCGCCCAAACTGGTCGAGCGCCATCCTATAGGCGGTGGCCCGGTCGTGTATCGGCAGCGGCATGTCCGATGCGATTATTGGGCGAGGGAGGCCGGGGAAGGCGATGGGGTGATCACCGAGTTCTTTGAAGCTTGCGGCGGATTTGGTGAGGAGAGTGGGTAGATAGAGGAAGGCGACGAAACTGGAGGCGCTGGTAGGATTGAAGAAGAAGGAAGGGAGGCAGAGCTGCGCAGCGGCGTCCATGGCGTCCGCGGAATACACGTCGAGGATGATGGCGCGGACGGAGGAGGAGGATTGAAGGTAGTGGACGAGATGGGGGTTTGAGAGGCGGATGAGTTCGAAGGAGGCGACCATGGCATCAGAGAAAAAGGATGGGAGGGAGACTGGGGGAAGACGGTGGAAGGAGATGGATGGGTGGGAGGCGGCGACTGCAGCGACGTAGGAGTCGACGGAGTTGTTGTCTGGGAAGGGGCAGTGGTGAAGGACGACGGTGACGGAGAAGCCGTGGAGGAGGAGGAGCTTGCCGAGCTCGACCATAGGGGTGAGATGGCCCATGAAGGCAATCGGATAGAGAACTACGGCATCCTTCTCCATGACCAAAATCTGATCTGATCGCAGACAAACTTGGAGGATAGTTGAGGGGAGGTCGTCAGAAAGTTGGGATTTCAATGAGCGGTTGTGAAGTGGGGCAGTTTAGTGTGAAGAACAATTACTGGGCACGAAAGCTTATCGAAAAGCTGTTCAAAATCCAATAGTAAAAAGCGTCGTATACCTTGTTTGGCGTGAGAACAAAAACAAAAAATAGTAATAATTTAAATAATAATAATAATAATAAATAAATTATTTTAATTATTCTATATAAATTTTAATATAAAAAATAATAATTTACTTCACATACTCAATAATTTTTAATAAAAATATAAATTTTATTTTACATCTTAGATCAAAATACTTTCGAATTATTGAAAACAACTTTCTAATAAATAAATTTTCGAAATTTTCTTTTTCAACTTTCTACCATAGTTATTTTGTAGCTTTTATAAGTTGAAATTTAATTCAATGTTGTTTTATCAAACACGTCTTGCCTATGTACAAAGAAGTAGAGGGAGACCAAAGAAAATATGATAAGAAACTATAAAGAGTGATCTTAGCTACTTAGACTTAGATAAAAATTTATAATTGATAGAACACAATGAAAACAAAGGATTCATGTAGCCGACCATATCTAGTGGGATTAAAGTTTGGTTGTTGTTGTTGTTGTGGTGGTGTTTTATCAAACATAACTTTTAGCTCCAAAAAAGCACTTTTTTAACCAAAAAACTATGTGAAAGGCAATGAGAGATGTAGACCTATATATTTTGAATACCATAAGGGGGTATATTACAATTTTGTCCAATGGGTAAATGGTAATTCATGTTTCATAGCATGAATAGAGCAGCACAACTTTGGCTATCGTGTGGAGTGGAAAATGAAGGAGAAAAATATAGGGTACAGTTTTTGTAATTTTGACGTATTTTTACTTGGTATATATATGACCAGACTAGATGTTTTATTTAGAGATTTGTAACTATTATTCTGCCAAAAAATTCATTATTCAATTTCCCACAGTAGTAAAGAGAATTGAAAATCGAAAAATTGATCAAAAGTTGAATCGATTTTAGATCGAATCGAAATTGAGTCGGTCTAAACGAGCCGACTAACGAGCCAAAAATTCAGCTCGGTAATGATTTCAAGCTGATTTTGAGCCGGGGTAGGTTCGACTCGATCCAGCTCAAAATCGGCTCTTTTAAAATACATGTTATATAATATATATATACCGATTAAACCGAGCCGATCTCGAGCCGGATCAAGTCGAGCCTACCCAGCTTGAGATCGGCTGGAAAAAATTGAGATTTCATTATTTCGAGCCGCTCGAAAATGATTCGAAATCTGCTCGAAGTCGATTGAAATCGACTCGAGCTGGCTCGAAGTTGAACCCAATCGACTTCTAGCCGATTTCGAGTCGATCAAAATGTGGTCCATCCGATTTCGAGCCGGTATTGGCTTGGCTCGAAATCGGATCGATAACAACCCTATCTAAGGAGGCTCTCAGTTCTCATAACAGGAAAGAACTTGAATTTCACAAGGAGACTTGGTGATCCAGAGAAAATCATGATGCCAACTCGCCAAATTAAAATACACTAGAAGGAAGGATGAGTTTATAGGGAGCACATAATTACGGAGAAGAGTAAAAACGTAAAAGTCACAGTAGGAACAAGTCTTGAGAGTTTAGTCGAACGAAATCAACAGAGATGTTTGTGGCCCAAAACCCCCTTCCTGTCTCGTGCTTTTACAACTTGGATGAACAATAACAAAATACCGTTGACTACCATAATTTACATGCCTCTAAATTCCTAATTACATAGGTGCTGCTTTTGAGTGATTCGAAGAAGATTTGAGCAGCTTTGTCAAACCTTTTTAGGTGCTTGAAGCAACTTTTTTCAGTGCGACGGCCCCCATGTTAACCTCTTATCAAGATATTAGTTCGACAACACTAATTAATTCATTGTTCTAACAAAGAAATTGATATCAACCCCTTGATTCTACCGTCGGTGCAGTTGCGTTGACTTTGCTCGTTCTTTTGATGTAACATACCTAATGCTCTACTAACAAGGCCAAACCAATGAATTTTCTTAATTTTGTACTTACAGAACTAACCTTAATTTGACTAGTATTAACTAAGATATTGGTTCAAGAGGACAAATACCACACGACGGCAGTCTATTAATTAATGCCTTCTTGAGCTCTGATTGGTGCCAGTCTATTGACCTGAAACATACCTTTCATAAACATCGTTCTCTAGAAAACTAAAACTAATGTATTTGTATTATGACCGTGCATTTGAATACATGCTTAAAATTGACTTTGCACTGATTTTCTTATATACTGGTTAATCTTGAGAATTGATATCCAGTTATTAACTGGGACAGTTTTTCAAAGATGTTTTCTACAGCCTATAACAAGTTTTCTTCACACATATAGTAGAAATTTTTTTTTTTAATTGATATAACTGTGTTGCACGATATATAATGCTTTACCAAGCATATTTTTTGAAAAGCATACCGCAGTTATATTGTAAGTCAAATCGTAGCAAAAAATTCGCAAATAAGGGCATGTTTGGTGCCACCTTCAGCTTTTTATATGGCAATAGTTATGTTCACAAACTTTTTTCTACAGCTTTAACAGAAAGAAGACGTGTTTTTGATACTACTTATATTTATTAATATGACACATTTGGTAACAAACTTGAAAGTCAATCAAAATTATGCCTTATAATTAACATCACAATCATTTTACAATGAATTAACAAAGGATCATTTTAACATTTTTCACATTTTTGTAGATATCGTATGCATTGATGTGGAATTAATATATTAATTAATACAATTACAAAATTAATATTCTTCCTTAAACATGCACAATGAAAAAACGCAACGCAAACCTGAGGAATTCGTGGAGCTTTCCTGCACATCTCTCAAATTTGGTCGACCTTGATCACTCCTTTCTCAAGTAAGAACTAAGACGCCTACAAAACAGTAAATGTGTCCCTTTTTTTATAGAGCAAATGTGTCATTATAAATCACATTGTGTTGATGAAAACAAGCCACACAGTTCTGTTTTAAAGTTCTCAATGTTCTATCATCTAACGAATAAAATGTATCCATTAAAAATCTGATTAGAATATTCAAAGTGTAAAATTACTGTGACAGCATGCCTGTAATTGTCTTGACTGCTGAATCATACTCTTGCAAAACAGAACATTTTCAACAGCAAATCGCACATAGTCGCTTTTGAGATCTTCCAATTATGCCGCAAGCTGAATCCTCACAATTTACAATCTAATCATAAGCATGTGGACAGTTAACAAGGAATAGGTATCAAAATAGACTGAATTACTTACGATTACGAACATACATTCAGCACAAGGTCAATAAGAAACTCAGTACGCCTTGATGCTTTAGAAGAAGCCTTTGCAGAAATCCAACTTATCAACCCCAAACATTTCCTCCTCCATTATCCTAGTTATGTCAAACAATAGTAAACAAAAAAAAAGGAATGGATCATTATATAACCATGTAAGAGATCTGTTGAACCATAAAAGGAAAAAAAAGTGTTAACATAAAGAAATAACATAATGCATTGTCCGTAAGTAAACTAGATTGACAGTCACAATCAGTATTCAATAGATCCTTCAAACATGAGAATAAATCCATGATAACACCAAATGCGCCTAGATTCTTATGTATGAAGTGCATCTCTAGGATGCCGTGCAATTATATTGCCCACAATTGTGTACATTATTATGAAAATGTCGGAATGGTCAAGACAGCAGGTGTTTTGTGATATCAGTATCAGAACCTATTTGATACAATCTCCATTGAGGGTACAAATATACTTGAGATCCCAATCAGAAACCAATAATCACACAATCATGGGCCAAAACTCCAGTAATGCAACTCCTCAATTATAAACCAGCAAATAGTTTGACTAAAGAGTCTTATCCATGACCATTCTTCCATTCTGCTGATTCATCTAAACTCTATCCAATACTGTTTACAAGCTGGGTGATGCATTGTTCCAAACCATTCGCGTGGCAACTTGGCCAAAGATGTCAAAGTCTCCAATCAAAGTGCCAAGAAAAAATAATTCAGTCAGACCAGAATTCAACTGTGTTTGGTCAGAGTATGAATTTTCTGAATTTTTAAGTTCTTTTGAAATAAATAGAGAAGAAAATTATTTTAATGTTATAATAACAACAACAACAACAACAACAACAACCAAGCCTTAATCCCACTAGGTGGGGTCGGCTACATGAATCCTTTGTTTCCATTGCGCTCTATCAGTTACCAAATTCTTATCTAAGTTTAAGTAACTAAGATCACTCCTTATAGTTTCTTGCCATGTCTTCTTTGGTCTCCCTCTTCCTCTTTGTACATGGGCAAAATCCAATAACTCAATTTTTCTAACTGGAGCTTCAATTGGCCTACGATTTAGATGTCCAAACCATCGAAGCCGACTTTCTCTAAGTTTATCCTCAATTGGTGCAACACCAACTTTCTTTCGGATATACTCATTTCTCATTCTATCCTTTCGTGTATATCCACACATCCATCTTAACATTCTCATTTCTGCAACATTTATTTTATTTGTATGTTTCTTCTTTGCAGGCCAGCATTCAGCACCATATATCATCGCTGGTCTTACTACAGTTTTATAAAATTTACCTTTAATTTTGGATGGGATTTTTCTATCGCATAACACACCAGAAGCATTTCTCCATTTTACCCAGCCTGCTTGAATCCTGCTAATAACGTCATTATCTATTTCGCCATCATTTTGTATAATTGATCCAAGGTATCTAAAACGCTCACTCTTCTTGACAATTTGATCACCAATTGTCACATCTCCAATATAAGTATTTCTTTCTTGACTAAATGTGCTCTCCATATATTCAGTTTTTGATCTACTGAGATGCAAACCTTTAGATTCTAGAGCATTC
>JAEMOT010001646.1:157313-167811 GCA_019297695.1 Apostasia ramifera | reverse complement strand
GCTCATTTTTCACTACACCCGGGCGCCGATGCAGCGGCCCTTGCTCATTTTTCACTGTATTCAGGCAATACAGCGCGTCGCTTCCAGGGAACGCCCTAGCTTTAACGCAATTTTCTAAAGGATTCATGTCATGATTGATTCGACAAGTTTTACGCTGGCTGTCGACTGCCTAACGCAACCCTCCGCGTTTCTCATCCGGGACTTGGGACCCGGCAACGGCGCGTTTATTTTAATGTTATAATATAAAATAAAATTATTTTATTATTGAAGATTGTGTCGGATGTGAAATAATTTTTTTTTTTACTAAAGTATCTGTAAAACGTAAAATAAAGTTAATTTTTAATATTAATATTGTGTAAGATGTGAAATAAAAATGACCCGAAAAATATTTTATTCCACTATAGCCTCTCGTGGAAGTCTACTTGGAGAACTTGGATTTATGAAGCACGATCACGATACCGATACACTAGGACACAACTCAGTGCGACATGGAACACAATTCTTTAGAACAAAGGACACGAATAGGCACGACACATCAAATACTATAGTAAAAAAAATTCATACTTAAGAAAATATATAAAATATAGAATAAATCCCTTTAAAAAAAATAAACATTAAAATAAACTTGATTCTTTAAATATAAACAAGTTGTGAGTAGTAGAGTTGAGTCGTGCCATAGGATTGAAATGAGAACTTGAAAAGAGACCTTGTTGACATCGAGAAAGGTTAAGATCCACATTTAAAGTTCACTTTATAAAGAGAGGGAGGACAATAGACCACATAGTTTTACTTGCCAGAATAGCCACCGCGAGCATAGTAATAAGAGGAGATAAGAGCTCATCAGCATTAAGAAGAGAAGGATAAAGGCAAAGCAAAAATTTCAAACATGTTGCGAATGGTTCGTCTTCGTGAGACTCAGGGGAAGAAAGGGAAGAATAATCTTGATGTAACTTAGCTAACTTAGAATTTTATCTTATGTTAAATAAAAACATTAATAATAATAAAATAAATGAGTTTTTAATTTTATTAAGTAGAAATTTAACAATAATAAAAGATTTTAAATATTAATAAATAAAATAAAGAGTGAGTAGAAGTGTTCGTAGGTTTTTAATATTATATTTAGTATTAATAAAAAAATATAATAAATTTAACATTAAAATTAAATGTGTCCAGTCATGCCATATATGTGTCACAAAAGTGTTTTGAAAGTATCTAAGAAATATCCTCGCATGACTAATAAGTGGTTTTTAGATTTTTATAAATATTATTTTATCAAGACACACCACGTGGTGTCCGACATAATGTCCCCCGTGCCTTCCAATGTCTTTGTCCTAAAGTGTGTCCAACACAAACACGGTGTGATTTCTAGAAGTGATCACTCTATCTCCCCCTAAACCCAAACTTTATCAACTTGCTTCAGGTCCTTTTGGACACATTTAGAGTAACAGAGTCTTCATCAACCTCCTATGGAAGCCTACACTGGACAACTTGAGCAAATAAGCTTATTCATGATAAAATATTTCATCCAATCTTCACAAAGGGTGGTTAGCCCACCTAGCAATCTACATTTCAACGAAGATTATCTTAAGCTCTCCTACCATTCCCAAGACCAAGTATCTTCTTAGAATCATCCCTGGATATTAGTTAAAATTTAAAAAAGGATCACCCTAGAATAATAGTTGTAGAAAGATTATCTCGTCACTATCACCCACTCCATCACCAGGAGGTCATGGACATATGACAAACACCCAGCCAACCAGCAATGGACGTGGCTAAAAACTTTCCAAAGACACTTCAGTCACTCAATCATAGCAATGATGCATCTCTTACCTATAAATATAAGACCTTGCCTCATCTATTTAGGAAAGAAGCAGTGAGACTTCAAGACTCAACTAAAAAGAGACTTTCAGAAGCAAGCCAACCATCCCTCTCTCCCTTTATCTCTCTCAGGCCACCTAGGAAGCTTATCCTCTCAATCCCCTTTCTACTTCCCTACACCGCCATGACGACTAAAGAGATCCCTTGTAAGTCGCCTCCGACAATCTTTTCTCATTGTGGTGGAGGTTCTTTCAGCATGGCCCATGAATGTAGGAAGAATTGTCCAAACTACGTATATTTGCATGTTCTTTATTTGGGTTTGGTTCTGTGTTCTGTTTCCTTTTTTTACAGCAGAAAACGCAAAGAACGAGTCTTTCCCCAACCAAGCTGTGTGCTCACAGATGCAAGTTTCACGATTGTACCAGACTATCCAATTAATCGAGAAAACTTCCCCTTAAGACAAATTTGAAAAAGATTTTTTCCATAAAGATACTTTCAATATTTTACAGTTCTAGGGACAGATCGGTTTTCACAAATGCAACCCTCTGTAGTTAATTACGTAGTTCATTATCAGAGAATGAAACTTCTGATTAAGCAAAGAGTTAATTTAACCAAATGAATGGCACACTTGGATGAGATCCAGGCAAAAGAACAACCCAATTAAGATCTCATAGTTTCATTATCGAGAATCCAACTGGCCAACCTAATTCAATTAGGTCGCCTATTCAAGAGGTTACAAAGTAATCTATTAGGAACAATGAGTTCCCTTCTCCATTGAGACTCCAATGAATCAAGGAACAACATAGAGAATAAGCTCAGGTATGTTATCATCAACTGAACCAGTCTAATTAGACTTCTCATACGAGCTTTACCAAAGTATAGAATTGAGGTTTACTCGAGACTTTTTTTAATGGCTTCATACCCAACTATTTGAGTATGCGAAATAGTGTATCCAAGAATATGTTAGCCTACTATTAAAGGGTAGACATCGCAAGTTTGATGTGAACTTTAAGTAGAGTTACTATTAGTTATTACACTCTGTTGAGAGAAGAATATAATAGTGAAGCAAGGGCATCAAAACCTATTAGTTTTACAATGGCATAGTAAAGACATGAAAGTGTTTTATTGTGAAATTGAACATGAGAACCTGCTGTCAAAAGTTTAATTTGACACATTTATAGGCGCATGCCTGTTGTCAAAATTCAAACTTGCAATAGTATATCAAGGGCATAAAAGCTTGCTATTCAGGGTTTGTTTTGTGATAGCGTATCAAAGGCATGAAATTCTACTATAAAAATTTGATTTGTGATAGCATATCAGAGGCATAGAAGCTTGCAATTAATGATTTGATTTGTTTGGGCAATTTGAGCTTAGCTTGATGCCTTGATGAAGCTGTTGGGGATTGCAGGGGTATTGTGTTGAGGCTCATGTTAACTCTAGATCTATTAGGGCCTATTTGTTTGTAAGGCTAAATTTAACAAGATAAAAATTAAACTTAGAGATATTTTTTTATTGAAAGTTGTGAATAATGTGAAATAAAATTAATTATTATGTTGGGATATGTGATGGATGTGATATAAAACTAGTTATTATATTGGGATATGTGAGGGATGTGATAAGTTAGTTATTATTTTAGTAATATGTGTAGGATGTGAAATAAAATTAATTTTTAATATTAAATTTTAGTGTGATGTGATATGCCTGACTAAAATTAAACCAAATTAATTTTTAACGGCCAAACAAATGGGGCCTTAAGGATGAAAACTACCCTTTTTAGACATCACTTAGGATTCCCAAGGAAATGTTTGCAAAGAGATTGAGTAATACATTACAAGTCATCACCTTAATATGGTGGAGGTGAAGGAATCTTCTTGTAACAAGCAGAATTGAAAACTTTGATATTTATGAGAAAGATATCTTTGACGAAAGTGTAATTTCATCAAAATGTATTTTCGGCAAAACATAATTTTGACTTAAAGTTTAATCCTCTGAACTTCCAAGAGAGGGGCATTCATTGAAGAATTTGACTTTTGACGAAGGTTTAACCATATAATTTTCGTCACAATTAGAGTATTGTTGCTTCAGAGTAAGTTCCTAGAGGAAATTTTATTCTTCGATGAAGACTTTCATATCTTCTTGTCTAGAACTCCACCAGTTATGGAGTCCTAATCCTGAAACTCCCTATGGAGGAAGGGAGCCATTCTCTTCCTATTCCTTCATCCAAATAAATATAGTGCAAGTGCATCTACAGTGAGTTAGGAGCTTCTTCGTGTGTGGCACGAAGAAGTCTGGGAGAGCTTCTCACACTTATAATTGTAACTCTTCATGATCCCTTACACTTTTGTTTGATTAGTGAAGCTTTTCTGTTTTGCCCTCTATGTTCTCGCAAATGGGTTTTCCATGTATTTATTGGTGTTCATTATTTTCTTCTTCTCTTTTACGGTTATACTTCAGTGATCCTGTTGTGTTGATGGTTGTTTTGGTTTTTCAACTATCTCAAAGAATTGTTCACCTCATTCATCCACTATGACACTCTTTTAAGCACATAGTAATTTTCATTGCTAGAGTTTCTAAAATCTAAAGGTTTGAATAATCCTACATTTCTTTTATCTTGACAACTTGATCATTTAAGAGAATGGATATATTCAAAAGTCTTCCTTTGTTCATATTTATAAACTTTGCAATCTTCTATTCAGATGTTCATTTCAAGATCTTTTCCATGTTTAATATTCTTAACTATGAAGCATCGATACTTCGTAAAGTTTAACGTACCTATATCGTATCCGTGTCAGATACCAATACTTTTCGATACTCCACTGATACGTCACATGACGTATTAATTTTTATTTTTATTTTGTAAAAATTCGATACTTTCTCGATACTTGTCCTATACTTCCTGGTACTTCTAATTAGAGCAAAAAATAATAGCATAGTCAGTTTATTCCACACGATAAAAAATAAAAAATATCTTATACATAAAATACAACTCATGCATAGATTCAAACATTAGAAAAAATACACTGGACTATACAATTGGGATGACAAAAAGTGTTACGTACATTAGTGTTTTGATAGTAAAAAAAAATTGATATACACAAACTATTACATTATATATTAAATGACCTTTTTTTGCGATCTTACAGATATTATTAATGTTTCTCCTTTTTTTAACTCAACTGCTACTGTAGTTGGTTTTGTTAGACATTGATCAATTTTTTGCTTTAATTAAGCTCATATTGCAAAAAGAATAAGACTTTAGCCTTTTATCTATTTATTTAGTCAAAAACTCAAAAAGAGGAGAGTATGTATCTATCTTGATTATATCAGTATATTTGGACTTATGTCATAATATTTATATTATTATTAATTATATCTCATTTGCATTAAACTAATTAATTTTAATCAAATTTAAATTAAAAATAAAACTAATCTACTAATATATATTTAAGCTCCATCTTATTTAAAAAATTTGTAACAAATTGAGAAGTAATTAAAGAAATTTTATGATATTATTTTAAATTTAAGATTTTTTATAATTCAATAGTTGTTGAAGCATATTTTTATTTTTTTCAAATTGAATTATCAATAACATTACTTTTAGTGATATTAAGCAAGGTTTTCAAAACCGGACCGAAGATCGAACCGGTCAATCGACCGGTTCATGGTTTTATCGGTTCAACCGGTTGAACCGTGGTTCAATAACTTAATAATTACATTATAATTAAATATAAATTTTCTAAATGTGAGATTAATTTTTAAAATATGATAAAAAATATTTTGAACAAAAATAGTACAACTAATTTAAAAAATTTACTACTACAAAAAATGTATAAAAAATTAAAAATTACAAAACAAAACGAATATAATTACTTTTCTTGTCAATTTGTCATTCAAAATATTTTGTCTCTTTTATAACAATTCGAAATAAATTCATGATAAAAAAATAATAAATTAGCTAAACATCTATTATATAAAATTATTATTATTCAAAATATAGCATCAATATTAAAATATTAATGCCCAAACATTAATGTATAAAAATAAAATAAGAAGCTCAAATAATAATTCTGGTTTGTCCGGTTTGGCGGTTGGACCGGTTTTTACCGGTTCAACCCGGTTTTTACCGGTCCAACCCGGTTTTTTCTTGATTTCGGTTCTAATATTGAACCAGACCGGACCTTGGGCCGGTTCCCGGTTGAACCGGTCGAACCGGCCGGTCCGGTCCGGTTCTGAAAACCTTGATATTAAGAATGTCTGAAAAAAATATAATTATTTTAAAGAAAATTTAAAAAAATTATTTAAAATTTATAATAATAAGATGTATAAGTCATTCTGATCTACCATAAAGCTACACCTTAAATATGAGAATATAACGTATTACACATGCATATATAACAGTCATATCCTAATGTATTTGTATCCTACTTTTTTAAGTTTGTCATATCACCGTATCCGTATCATTGTATCGTGCTCGTGCTTCATAGGTTCTCAATAATACAACAAGCATCAAGCGTTAAATATAAGATTATCGTTTTGAAATATTATTGTAAAATTTACTCTATCCAACTCTAGGTGATCTTAGCACTTTGAAATTAAAAAAATCTTTTGCTAAACCTGTTATTTTAAATTGTTAAAAGATAAGGTAGCCAAACTTCCTATAAATTTTAGGTGCAAGTTTCATTGTATGTATTATTCTACAGAATCTAACAATGTAATAGGATAAGCCATGTTATTCTGTCCACAAACATGTTTCATTAAGATATTGAACTATTTCAAAAGAATGAGAGATCTGTAACTCTTTCATTTTTTTCATTTATTTTAGCACTTTTCATATGTCTAGTGTCTCAGATTCTTATAGATGAGTTGCCAGGAATCTTCTGTCAAAGGAAAATCTTAGGTTTTTAAGCATTTTGTTATTTTTAGATACACTTTCAACAAATAAGAACTTTTATAGAATTTATCTTCAGCCACAGTATAAATTGCAAATGATGAACATGATGATGTTGATCACATTCCCCAACCGATGCTTACAAGGGCTCCCAAAGGAACTGTATATTCATAGCATGACATTGTTACAAGTGCTCCCAAACGAGGTTATTGTTTAAAGTTTATTATTGTTGCAATACTTCTGCCATAAATCTCACAATATGCCTTTGTTATTGCTTATGCATGTTTGTTATTATTGTAATGCCTTCGTTATGCCTTTGAAGAAAATCATTGCATTACGACTGTTAGCTTTGACTTCAGACAGAAGCCAAAGCAACTCTATAATTCATAACAACAACAACAATAATCAAGCCTTAATCCCGCTATAGTTTCTTGTCATGTCTTCTTTGGTCTCCCTCTTCCTCTTTGTACATGGGCAAAATCCAATAACTCAATTTTTCTAACTGGAGCTTCAATCGGCCTACGATTTAGATGTCCAAACCATCTAAGCCAACTTTCTCTAACTTTATCCTCAATTGGTGCAACACCAACTTTCTTTCGGATATACTCATTTCTCATTCTATTCTTTCGTATATACACATCCACGTTAGCATCCTCATTTCTGCAACATTTATTTTATTTGTATGTTCCTTCTTTACATGTCAGCATTCAGCACCATATATCATCGCTGGTCTTACTACAGTTTTATAAAATTTACCCTTGATTCTGGATGAGATTTTTATATCGCACAACACACCAGAAGCATTTCTCCATTTTACCCATCCTGCTTGAATCCTGCTAATAACGTCATTATCTATTTCACCATCATTTTGTATGATTGATCCAAGGTATCTAAAGCGCTCACTCTTCTTGACAATTTGATCACCAATTGTCACATCTCCAATATAAATATTTCTTTCTTGACTACATGTGCACTTCATATATTCAATTTTTGATCTACTGAGATAAAAACCTTTAGATTTTAGAGCATTCCTCTAAATCTCTAGTTTCGCTTTAGCTCCCTCTTTAGTTTTCTCAATAAGAACAATATCATCTGCGAAGAGCATACACCAAGGCATTTCATCTTGGATATGTCCAGTCATGACTTCCATAATCAAAGCAAAATATACAGACTTAAAGCCGAGCCTTGGTGTAATCCAACTGTAATAGAAAAATCGTTAGTCAAACCTCCTTGTATCCGAACACAGGTAACAGCTCCTTCATACATGTCTTTAATAACTTGAATATAAGCAGTGCTTTCTAAAGGATTTATGTCATGATTGATTCGACAAATTTTACGCTGGCTGTCGACTGCCTAACGCAACCCTCCGCGTTTCTCATCCGGGACTTGAGACCCGGCAACAGCACGTTCAACTCTATAATTCATACAGTAAAAAAATCAGTCTTAAGCCTCTTCACAACCAGGTTACACCTCTTTTTTAACCAAAAAGCAATTTTAACTTAAAGATGCTTCAAGCTAGTTTCTAGATCTAACAAACCATACTTCAAAGTTAAAAAAAAAAAATCCAGATGAAGTTAAAATTCACCGTAGTTCAGTCAAGCGCCTGCATAGCGCTCCTATATATTAAAATATTTGAAATGGTATCCTGATTATAGAACTTGCTTTTTTGATTAACCTCAGGTACAACAATAACAACAACCAAGTCTTAATCCCACTAGATGAACTCGGCTCCATGAATCCTTTATTTTTATTGTACTCTATCAATTATCAAATTTTTATCAGAATCTGAGTAACTAAGATCACTCTTTATAATTTCTTGCCACATTTTCTTTAGTCTCATTCTTCCTCTTTGTACATGGGCAAGATCCAATAGTTCGATTTTTCTCACTGGAGCTTCAATCGGCCTACGATTTATATGTTCAAACCATTTAAGCTGACTTTCTCGAAATTTATTCTCAATTTGTGTAACATCAACTTTCTTTCGGATATACTCATTTCTCATTTTATTCTTTCGTGTATATCCACACATCTACCTTAGCATCCTTACTTCTACAATATTTATTTTATTTGTATGTTTCCTCTTTGTAGGCTAGCATTCAGCACTATATATCATCGCTGATCTTACTACAGTTTTATACAATTTACGCTTAAGTCTGAATGAAATTTTTCTAACGCACAACATACTAGAAATATTTCTCCATTTTACCTATCCTACTAATAATGTCATTATCTACTTCACTATCATTTTAAATGATTGATCCAAGGCATTCTTTTGATTTTAAAATCATATTAAACAATCTAATGAGCCAAAAAACTCCTTCATCTCCTAAGCACTTCCAAACATCTATTGGGATATTATCTAGTCCTACAGCTTTTTATATTTTATCTTCTTTAAAGCTTTCCAGACTTCAGCTTTAACGATACGTCAGATGTAAGGGTAATTTTTATTTTCTTTTAGGGTGCTGAGTTTCGTAAAATCAATTGAAATTTCACAACCTTTATTGAAAAACTATTGAAAGTAACTCATCTATCTATTTTATATAAATCCTCAAGAATCATATACTATATGTCCGAGTTGCAATCGAGCGGCGCCGGTAGTGACGCCGGTAGTGACGCTGGTAGTGACGGCGGTATTGCAGTGTTCTCCCGGGGCTATAGGGGTGGAAAGCCCAAAGTTCATATAAACCCCCACATTAGAATCTCAATCTCATACCTTGCAATTGAATCATAACAATCCATCACGCTCTGCATTCCCAGCGCCCACGCCGGCTGGCTTCGCGCTAGCACTTTCTAGCCCCGAGCGAACACTGCAATACCAGCGTCACCACCAGCGCTGCTCGATTGCAACTCAAACACATAGTGGATGGCTCTAATACCAATTAGTGTCGTCTCAAGTTTTACGCTGGTTGTCGACTGCCTAACGCAACCCTCCGTGTTTCTCATCCGGGACTTGGGACACCATCGCAACGCCTAACGCAACCCTCTGTGTTTCTCATCTGAGACTTGGGACCCGGCAACGGTGCATTTTGACTAACCTCAAGTATCAATAGAAAATAGCAGCTATGACAAATTTCAGCAAGCACATAAGAAAAAATAGAGATGACAAAACCTCACCGGTAAGAGCCTCGCCGCTTCGAAATCCTCCTCGTTTTCCGCCACCGTAGCTGACATAGCTGCAGGCTCTTCCCCGGCAGAAAGAACAGGGGAACGGGAGAGCGATCCTCGAGCGTGAAGGCGCGCGGCCCTGATGTGGGGCACTCGACAAGGACACCATGTTCCAGGAGCGTCTCACAAACCCGCGGTCGGGATCGCCGAGCGAAGTGGATGGAACAAAGAAATTCGAGGGTTTAATGAGACGTGAGAACAGATTTTTTTTTTCTTTTCTGTTTCTTTTCGACTTGTAAGACAGAGCATTAAAAGGTCACATTTAATTTGAAGCGTTGTTTTAACTCAATATAATTTTTAATTATAAAAATTAATTTTATTTTACATTAAACATAAATACAAATATTAAAATTAACTTTATTTAAATTTTACATATTTTTTAATATAAAAAATAATTTTTTTTTTTTAAATTTAAAAAATAAAATATTTTTTCACTTATACAAAAAAAAATTCGAATCAAACGAGACCTAAAGATCTTGTGTGGTCGAGCTCCAAAAACCATCCAAATTCTTCAAAAAATATTTTTATTAATATTTTATACTTATATTATATTATATATAATTAAGTATTAAAAATTTATTTTATTTTACATTCTAAATTTTAAAATTTAACTTTATTCAATATAAT
>JAEMOT010001646.1:132327-156870 GCA_019297695.1 Apostasia ramifera | reverse complement strand
CTAAATTTTAAAATTTAACTTTATTCAATATAATATATATATGTATTAATAAAAAATTAAATTTATTTTATATTTAATACAATTTTTAATAATAAGATATCTTTATTTTGTATCATACTATTAACATAATTTTTTTTTCTTTTTATATTAAAAAATTGTAATGAATACCTTAATTTACTCCGAACTATGATATGAGTCAGAGTCCTTTTAATTTTGTCACATCTTCCCAGCAATTTTGTTTAGCTTAATGTAATCTTTCACCTTACACTTTAATTTGTTAAAGTACTAAGGTATACCATCTAATAGACAAATTAAATATATATTTAGCAAAATCACTTTAATATATATTAAATAATTATCTAAAAATAAATAATTAATTAAAATCCTTCAATATATCAATAGTATATATTCAATTAAATTTTGTCAATAAGTAGAGAATATTTTATTAAATAACTTCGATATATCATCTAGTTTATATAAGATTTATTTTGTTAAAATAGTTTAATGTATAATGAATTACCTAATAGCAAGTAATCATTTAAATTTAATTGATGTTTCATCTATAAAAGTGTAGACATGGTCATTATAAAATAAAAGATATAAGACTCAATATATAATTTTATAATTATATACAAACAAGTATTTAACTATACTACTACATTAAGAATATGCAAGTCATTAAATTATTTTGATATGTTCAAATAATCATCTAAGATTAAGTAATCAATTGAATTCTCTCATTATGTTGTTAAAATGTTGTATAAAAACATATATTTAATTAAATTATTTAGATGTATAGTAAAATATTATCTAACAACAAGAATTTTATTTAATTACTGTAATGTATCATCTTAAAATTTTATAAAAAACTTGTATTCTACTGAATTATAATATTATAATACTGAATTATTGTCTATAGATAGACCTGTGCATTCGGTTTAATTGGTTGGTTTGGTGATCAAATAAAAAAAAAGATTGAATTCGGTTTTAAATTTAATAAAACCAAATCAAACCAACCAAATAATATCGATTTGGTTTGGTTTGGTTCGGTTAAAATCATATTTTTTATTTCAAAAATTTTCTTAATCTTCTTATAATGATATTAAATATTGCTATATTAATATCTAAATTATAGCTTTAATATAAGAGTAATTTAGTACAATAAGTAATTTAATTTAATAACTCAATTGCATCACCAAAATAAACTAACAAAAAAGTGAAAAAATTCAGAAACAATTGCAACATATTATTACATTAATATCATAAGATTTGGTTTGATTTGGTTCGGTTAAAATCATATTTTTTATTTCAAAAATTTTCTTAATCTTCTTATAATGATATTAAATATTGCTATATTAATATCTAGATTATAGCTTTAATATAAGAGTAATTTAGCACAATAAATAATTTAATTTAATAACTCAATCGCATCACCAAAATAAACTAACAAAAAAGTGAAAGAATTCAAAAGCAATTGCAACATATTATTACATTAATATCATAATATAATCAAAATTACACAACAAAAAATTTATTTATTTATTAAAAATGATAAATATTTTTTCAAGTTTTCAGACAGTCTTTCTTATAAGAATTCGTCCTAATTATCATACCTGAAAAAATACACTAAATAATTATCATAAAAATACACCATGAAAATTTATAAATATGCATATATACTATCACTTCAATAATTCAAAGTCAATACTGTAAAAATTACTTAATACAACTGAACCGACCCAACCCTAAAATTATATTTATATGTGAGTTATTTAATAATCGGTTAATTCGGTCGGTTTGGTTTCCAAACATATGAAACCGAACCCAAATCAATTAACTGAAATACTTAAAATATCAAACTATCACCAAACCGTTGGATTCTAAACCAAACCAAATCGCTAAATTTAAACAGTTCGGTTCGATTTTTCGATTTAAACCACAGTCTGCACACCCCTATCTATAGGTAAGTAAATATTTAAATTATCTCAGCATATAATATTAATTATAGTTATAAAAAAGCATATTTTAATTAAAAAATTATATTATATTATCAAGTAATTATATAATAGTATGTATTCAATTGAATTATATGAATTTATAGCAAATAGTTATATAAGAATAAGTATTTAATTAAATTTCTATGAAATATTGTCTATTAATCGTATAAGATCGTGTATATATATATATATATATATATATATGAAATAGTTTAATATCTAGCAAATAATAGCCTAATAACAAGTAATTATATTACCTTTACATAATATGTAATAATTGTATATAAGTCTGTTTTTAATTAAATTACTATGAGATCTAATTAATAGTTATAGCGATCGATTGAATTATCTCAAAATATCAAGTAATAATAGTTATCTAAGAGCATGAATTTAGTTGACTGCCTTTGAAATAAAGCAAATACTTATTAAAAAGAAGGTGATCAAATAATTTTAATGGGCAAGTAATCAAGTGAATTATATATCTTGATATGCTAGATAATAATTACATAAGTGTACGTGTTAAGTTGAAATAAATTGATATTTAATAAATAATTTTTTATGTTCTATTAGCGAATAAGCATATAAAGGAAATTATATGATTAGATTATCTCAATATTGTAGGATTTAAGTATAAATTTGGAGGAGAGTGAATATACTATAATTAAAATTTAATTTATTTTAATTATATTATAATTAAATAATTCACAAGTAAATTAGCAATAATATGAACAATAAATATATGTGAAAATAATAATAAAGATATAAACAACAATAATAACTAACTATCCACTAAGAAACACACGATATATATAACAAAGTTTAATACCAGCTTATAGTATCTATGTTCCCGGTTAACCGACAAACTAACTAACTATCCACTAAAATACTTCTTTGATCAAAGGTATAGAAGCTCGTACAATCTAATCCCTCTTTTATCATAAAGCAAAAATACCTTAATCCAAACGTCCTCTAGCTCTGCACTAAAGATCCTCTTCACACTTACAGTATGTTTATTATAATGGAATAAAATAAAATTAAAATGGAATTATCATTTCAAGAGAATTGAAATGATAATTTTTTTGTTTACTTGAAAAAGCAAAATATAAAATAAAAAGTGAATAGAAAAAAAAATTAAAATACCTAACTTAATAAAAGTTTATATTATTTGTTATTAATAAATTTAATTTTAGACAAATCATTAGGTGAATACAACTTATATACGTATATATATATATATAATATATATATATACAAGCATGTATATATGTATATGAGTATATATATGTATGTGTGTTTATGTATGTGTATAAATAACAGTAATTTTGAAATAATATTTTTATCCCACAAAAAAAAGCTAAGAAATAGCAATTCTTTAGGTGAATAGAAAGAATAATTATTTCATAAAATATGCAATAGAGATTCCTATAAAATAGTTATTTCACTAAAATAAATATTAGAATAGTTATTCCATAAGAAATAAAAATATAATAGAATAATCATTCTATTTAAATAAATGCATTCTTAGTATAAAACAAACCAAATCACCTCTTTTAGATTCCAACTAGAGGCTCTCCTCACTAATTATAAGTGAGAAATCGAACAATCAAATTTAATATAGATACAAATAATATTACAAATGAGCACAGGAAGTTGACCTCTCACTCCTAAGATTGAACCCTTGAAGCACTAGAGAAAAGGGATCACAAATGAGTACTGGAGAGCTTAATCACCCTTAATTTTCACTTAATTACTTTAATCACTTTTTAGTTATTTTTTAATTTCTCCAACTTACTCTCACCAAGTGAGGGTTAAAGGTTTTCAAAAAGCATCAAGAACAAGCCTCAAAATTAGGGGTGTGCAAAAGTACCTAAGATCCAAGAATCGACTGAAATCAATTTTCGGGTCGGATCTAAAATGATTCAGATTGATTCTGGCATCTAATATATTTAGAATTGATATTTTAGATCAGTTTATAGGTCTAATAAATTTATTTTAGTGAGTCGAACCAAACCGAACTTGGCGCACTGGTGATTATAATTTAATAAACTATGTGAAAGCTCTTTATATATTATATATAATTTCATTCCATGAATCATTCACTCGTTTACATATTTTTAGATATGCTACCTTATTATTATAATTATCTCTAATTGTATTTCTTTATTATAGTATAAGAGTTACTTCGAAAAGCGTCGCTCTAGGCTGGTTGATGATAGGTATAGAGCTTAGCTTTTTGTTTTTCGCTTACCACTATTCTTCCTATCTTTCAATGCCTTCCACCCATAACTGCCCAGTACCTGTAAGAAGTGCCTACCCTTTCAAACCTGACACGGGAGAGGAGAATAGTAAAGTAAAGAGGCGAACAGCTCCTTTCTAACTAAGCTCAGGGAAGAAGACCTAGCCCAGCTTTCTTTTCGAGATATTAATGGCATTTTAATTACTAAATTTAGCTCCAATACCTTGCTATAAAAAAAAGCTCCAATCCCAGCATTAAATTAGCTCCATATAGAGGAGAGTTAAGAAAAATACATTAAATTGGAATTGGAGTACGTCGAAGATGTACACAGGGGAGTTTTGAATTGCAAACCATACTCGACCTAAACCCAATGGTTTAGATCTAAGTGTATAGGTCTATAAGTCGGTCCCGGTTCCACGTATAATAAAACTGATTTGGCTCAAGTCGGATTCATATAAGGTATAGAACCAATTAACCCAACCCGACCCATGCACACTCTTACTCAAAACACCTCAAAATTATATATAGGTCATTATTTCAACGGTTAGAAATGGGCTGTAAAACAGTCTTTCATCGATCAAGGTGCTAGCCCTTAGTGCCTAACAGCTAGGCTAGGTTTAATAGATCAAATAATTTTAATCAATCAACTGATCGATCAACACTTACAGCAACTATTCTACAACATCTACTCCTCCCTGTCTTTGATTGATCAAGATTAGTTGGATTGATTAATTGATCGATTTAATAAGCTTCTCCACTTAAAGTTGTCTTTTACTTTTGATCGATCAAAACGTAACAATTTAGTGCCAATAAAATGGTCAATCAAAGATAAATCAAGATCCCAATAGTAATAATTTCTCTCTCACGGTGGATCTAACACTCAAATATAATCAATCTAAATTCGATCTAATTAATATCTATCAAAGTACTAAGTGCTCATAATATGATCTACATATCTTAGTACTATAAAGACAATCTTATAATGATTTCTATATCTATTACAAGATCAAAATATAATACAATAATTAACCCAATAGTTTTTATCTTTTCTTTATCTCCGTAACCCGATAGTTTTTATCTTTTTTTTAACTCCATAACTTGTATTTGAGCTTAATTACTTTATCATTTCAATTAAATTAGTTTTCTAAGCTTTTTTACTTTAGCTATAGTGTGGAGTATTAAATTAATAATAAAACTCCAAGCCTACATACAATAAATTTAATATATTATTAGTCATCAACTAATTTAAATATGATTATATCATAATCACAATAAAAAAGCAATAACTATATTATCTAATAGTTGCATAAGATCATATATTCTATCGAATTGATACGATATGTAACTTATATATTGTTGTAGAAGTGCAAGCAAGCAATTGATTACCTCGACATATTGTCTAATAGATGTACAAGAAATAAATTTCTTTCAATTTTGTCATTTCATAGGAAATAGCCGCTTTATAGAAACTTATCAGTTATATTCCCTCAAAATATCATCAAATAGTTACATAAGAGTATATATTTCATTTAATTATATATATATATATATATATATATAACAAGTTAGTTTCTAATAGTAACAAATTTCAATTACAATAATATACCCTCTTATATTCATATAATTGCTTGTATTAATTTGAAATACAATAAGTTGTAAAGAATTACTACCTAAAAATGAGTATTTAGTCAAATTATCTAATAGTTGTAAAACTATTTATAATCATTTAAAACACCTTGATATATAATAAATTACTATATAAAAATAAGTATTCAATTGAAATATCTTGATATATTATTTAAGAGTTGTACATAGCTTATATGAAGCATAAAAATAAATATTATTTATATATTACACATTTTGTATGCTCTTATTAAATATTTTTTGTACTTTGTATATATCATACAAAGCAAAAATGAATACTTTGTATGGCATATACGCATTTGATTTGAAGATATTTTATTTTATAAATTTAGTGGGAAAGAAATTTAGTTTTATATTAGGATGTGTATAAAATGTAAAATAAAGTTAATTTTAATATTTATATTTATATTTAATGTGAAATAAATATAATTAATTTTTATAATTAAAATTTGCGCTGAATTAAAAAAAAAAGCTCAAACCAAACGAGCCAGGGTAAAAATGACTACTTTCTCACAACCCTGGTAGGGACAAATCATCATGTGAGTGGGTTGCTCAAAACTCAATAGAAGCACGTCACGGGAGCATGCAGGTTTGTAGCATTATTTTTTTTTATAAATTTAAATATCAATATTTGAATTGATAATATTCTAGAATTTATTTTACTAGGATTAATTATGAAACGTAGGCAAGAGAAATGAGAGAAATTATTAGGTTGGGGAGTAGCACACCACCTCATATTTTTTTAAGTATATATGTTGTCTTTATATTTTTAAAAGAATAATATATAGTTCATATTTAATACTTAGATCTAGTTTATTTTAAAATTAAAAATTAACCTAATTTAATTTTAATCTCACATATCACATCACACATAAAATTTAATATTAAAAATTAATTTTATTTCACATCCTACACACATTATTAAAATAATAACTGACTTATATCACATCTCTCACATATCCTAATATAATAATTAACTTTATTTCATATCATTTACAATTTTTAATAAAAAAATATTTATATTCAAATTTAATTTTAACTTTATTAAATTTAAGCTTATAAACAAATAAACCTTTATTAATTATATTTAGGGGGCGTTTGGTTCAGTGTTATCTCAATGTTATGTTATGTTATCTTTAAAAAATAATTGTTTGGTTTAATGATATCTTTAAATAACATTATAATTAATTACAAAAAATGTCATTACATGCTGACATCTAGATTTCACCCCAAATCGGGCGATATCTCAAGATAACACCATCAATTTGTCATTATAATGTCAATAACTTCCAACTAAATAAAAATTATTTGGATAGCATTTATATTTTCTAATATCATAACATTGAACCAAACAAATGTCCATTGATGAATAACAATGATATTTAGATAACATGACATCTAAATAACATTGACATTGAAATAACACTGAACCAAACGCCCCCTTAGTAAATATATATTCATATTAAGGGGGCGTTTGGTTCAATATTATCTTGACATTATGTTATGTTATTTAGAGAAAATAATTGTTTGATTTAATGACATCTATAAATAATCTTCTATAAGATTATAAAATTATTAGTCAAAAAATGACATCTATATGATATGACATCATCTAAATTATATAACATAATATTAAAATAACAACGAATCAAATATCCCTTAAATATTTTTATATTTATACTTAACATCACAACTTTATTAGTGCTATTTACTTAAACTGGTATTGGTGATCAGCTCTGCAGTAACTATAAGACACAATCTTATTAAAGATTTGAGAAGACTCCATGCTCAAACCTATTAATTCCTCCAAAGGGGGACAGGGTGCCAGAAATTGAGGAAGAGCAGGGTTGGAAAGGGGAGGTCTCCTCTGCAAAAAGCTTTTTTTTTTTTTTTTAAATTAAACAAAACCCTCTTTGGTTCATGCAAGAGAATATTAGGTGTGCAGCAAGATTCCATCCAATTAGCCTCACCCCACATGTAGTATGGATTTCACTGATCATCAGTGATCATTATGTTCAACATTTGCTAGAAAAAAAATATATGTTCAACATTTGCTAGAAAAAAAATGTATGTTCAACTTTTACTGATAATTATTTTTTGGGAAATTTACATATAGAGCATTGAATTCATCACAAATTATGCATTTCACCATCGTTTAGTAAATATTACGTATATCACACTCTGCTTATGTTGCTTATGGGTTTTACATTTCTATTGTAACAATAAGCAGAGTGTGATATGCGTAATATTTACTAAACGATGGTGAAATGCGTAATTTTTTATGAATTCAATGTTCTGTATGTAAATCCCTCTTATTTTTTTTTCTTCTTTTGATAAGAGAGGCATTTAAACGCTCAACAATTTTAATCCACTGTTAACCACACAATTTTAATATTTGAAATTTAGGGAGTATTTGGTTCGTTGTTATTTTGGTATTATTTTATGTAATCTAGATGTCATGACATGTATGTAGATGTCATCTTTTGATTAATAATTTTATAATTTAATAAAATATTATTTATAGATGTCATTAAACTAAATAATTATTTTCTGTAAATAACATAACATAATATCAAGATAACATTGAGCCAAACGCCCCCTTAGATATATCCTGTAATTTTAATTCTATTTCTAAATAAATATAAAGTTGTTTCTTATTATAATATCATACAAGTTTATATATTATAATTTGTTGCCCACTTTTCTTGTTCAGTTGACCACCAAAAGTTTTTTACATTCAATACAAATGTTAATATAATTTTTTTTTTGAAAACTTTAATATTAAAATTAATTATAATTCATACGATGTAATATTTAAAAAATTAATTTTATTTAATATCTCAACATATCCACCATAAAAATAACATCTCTCAATCTCCTTAAATCTTAAATAAATAAATAAATAAAATACTCCAACGAAGCTATGAGTTTTTAGTCTGTTCAAAAAAGGACAATATTTATACATCAGAAAAAATCAATATATATATTTATACACACATTAATTTACTGAATTTTCTAACTTGAATATTAATTAAATATGAATATATATATATAGCATGTTTTCTTTAAAAACATTATAAGTTAACTACATCACCCTACCTCTTTGCACTCGGCCTCTTTAATTGGGACAAATAGGATGAGTTTAGATAGAATTCTGTAAATTTCATCTTCTTTAAAACTTCTCAAACTTCAGCCTTACTAAAATGCTGAATGTAACAATAACTTTTATTTTTTTTTTGAATGTTAAATTTTATAAGATTAAATATATTATCACAATTATTATTGAAAAGTTTTTTAAAATAATCTATCTATTTATGTTGATTACACTAAAGCTCAGCTTTAAGTTCGTATATTTTTACTTAAATTATGAAAATTTTGACTGGTCGTATCTAAGATGAGGTGCCTTAGTGTATGCTCTTTGCTAATGACATTGTTCTTATTGATAAAACAAAAGAGGGAGCTAAAGTGAAACTCGAGATTTGAAGGAATGTTCTAGAATCTAAAAATTTTTATCTCAATAGATTAAAAACTGAATATATGGAGTGCACATTTAGTCAAAACAAACACTTATATTAGTGATGTAATAATTGATGATCAAATTGTTAATAAGAATGAGCATTTTAGATACATTGGATTAATCATATAAAGTGATGGTGAAATAGATACTGTTATTAATTCCACTTCGTTATCATCCCTAAGAGATTCTCGTATGCACGGAATAACATTTTTGAATTTTGATATCTAATTTATATGACTTTCACCTAAACAAATTTAAACCGCCTTAAATTCATCTCCAAAAACTGTTGTTGAATTAGTAAGGTTTATTTTAATTATGTTAAAAAATAAATTTAATTATAATATTCTTGAAAATTGCATAAACAAGATTAATTATTATCTTATCATACAAACAAGAAGTGAATTACAAATTTTTTTGCATACATAAAATATAAAATATAGTTAATTTAAATGTTTTAACTTGCATTGGATATGAGGCATTTGATTAAAATTAAGAAACAAGTTGACACCAAATAATTGATTTTAAAAATTCTCCAACACGTCACCATTCTTTTTTTTTTTTATATGAAAGAGTTAATACTAATTATATCTCTCTCATTCAGCCCAATATATAATTATATAATTAGGTTCCTATATTTTTTTTATTTCTAGATCTTTCTAGCTAATTTTTAAAATAATCAAATTGATTTTCTAATTTGAAATGATATGCAAACAAGCCTTTTGGTATTGTTTTATAGTCGTTTAATATTAATTAAAGTATCTAATAAAAGATATTTTCTCTAGTTGATAAATAAATTTGGATATTAGTTTATTCAAAATATTATTTTAGCCTTTAAATTAGTTAAATTAATTTATTGATTAGAAAAAATATTATTCATTGTATCCCTTTATTAATATCAAAATATCTATTTACACATTATCTTAAACTAGAAGGCCTAATCGGTGAATCTAAAAACTAGAGAGACTTATCGCACATAAGCCTAAATTAAAAGGAATTAGTTGCTGTTAACTGTCGATAAAAACACGTCATCACTCTATTTTTATAGAAAACATAATATCATTTTTAAAGCTTTATTTGGTTTACGTCTAAAAAGAAGCTAAATATTATTATATTAATTTTTAAAATTTACTATAAATTTTAATAAATTTATTTTACATCTAACATAAATTTAAATTTTAAAATTCAATTTTATTTCACATTAAACACAAATTTTAATATTAAATTCAAATTTATTTCATATCTCACATAATTTCTCATATTAAAATATAATTTTGTAATTAATTTTATAAAATAAAATATTCTCTTTTTTACTTAAACTAATCCTGCAGCTGAACGTGATCTAAACTATGTATGCTGTTTGTTTTAATTTATTAAGGAAACACTAATTTAATTTAATTCTATCTTAATACTATATTATATTATCTAAATATTTTTTAATTGATAATTTTTTAAAAAATTATCTAAAAATATCGTTAAACTACATAATTATTATTTTTACATAATATAATATAGTATCAAGATAATATTGAACCAAATAACTTCTAAAAAATTGCTATTTTTAAATTTCAATTGTGCATACAGACATCATAATTAGCTTAAGCTCTAACAGCAAATTAAAAATAGAAATATTTACTTACACGTTATACTATTTAATTTTATTTATGTATTACCCATCTATTTTTAGTTAATTACGCTATGCATACTCAAAATATTATAAAGCTTACATACACACACTTGAGTTAAAACTCAGTTAAAATCTATTTGAAAAAAAAATTCTATTAGTAAATCATTAAAATTATATTTTTACTCTTAATAGTACATATTTTTTTTCCTCAATGTCACACTAAAGCGTTATTCTGTTCTAAAATTAATTCACGTTGCGGATATCTTTTTCCGTTGCCACATCTAAACATCAAGGTTTTAAGATTTTCACTCAAAATATATTTAAATATCTTTAAAATAATATGATGAACGACTCAAATTTTTTATAACCTAACTATAGTTAGGTTATTGGAAAATTATGATTACTTATTATAATAAAAATAAGTTAAAGTATATGTATGTAAAATTTTATAATGTTTTGATTGTATATAGCATAATTAATAAAGAATGAATGAGTTTTTTTCAAAAAAAATATAAAGAATGAATGAGTAATGCATAAATAAGGTTAACTATTGTGGTATGTAAGTTAAATATTTCTTAAAAATAATAAAACATTTCACATAAACTATATTATAAATACACATTTATTGCTAGTCAGTGTGGAATCCCCTTTAATTAGTTTCATAAAGAACGACATTAATCAACTATAATATTTCTCATAAACAAATCAAATAAAATATAACTATCATTAAAAAAACTATAAGGTGGCCCCATTTATCAAGGCACAAGGTAAAGCAATCGTGATCGGCAAAAATTATTAATTTATGAACTTTAGTTTGAAAAGAGATTATACGGCTTAATTGCATTTTAAATTTGATTTATGGAAACAAAGGTAGGGCTTAATATCAATTAGCCTGTGTTCAACCGAGTTGAGCTTTAATCCAAATTAAAATTTTGATTTCATGTTAATTACGGTTAAAATCTGTGACGACTTAATGCCGGAAGAGTGGGGATCGATCGAATGGCATCGACTTGAATAATATGCAACTCTTATCAAATTTTTAATATGATAATTAATTGAGATTGGAATGAATAAATGATCTATTCTCTGATGGGAGATTGCTGATTGATGTGGGTAAGATTACACATTTAATAACTTAAAACCTAAAAATTGTTTAATTATTATATACATATATATTATACCACTAATAATTGAATGAGTTTGTATATTTTATTTTTATTTTAAAATAAATTTCTAATGATAAACGGACTGTGGACGTAAGTGTCTGCATCACATGAAATTTTAAGCCAAATTAACTTGAATTCAAGTGAGTTATTATGGAATCACAACTACTTCAAGTTTAAAACTAACAATCTGTGATTCAAACTTGAAAATCTTAACCCTAGCTGAGCTTGTTCACCTTAACCCTAGCTAGGGTTAAGGTGAAGGTGGGTACACCTGGATCTCAACCGTGGTTAGGAAACAAAGGTGAAAGGCGAAGGAATGATTATTAGAGAAGAAGGGCCCCATCTGATTATATGTCTTGCTTTATTTTTTTTCAGTCACTTGGTTTTTTGACTTGAAAAAGGGACCATCTTGCCCAGTGCCGTCTTTATAGAGTGAATGGATGATAAAGAACACCGCACGTGGAGCCTGACCACAAGTTACTGCGCCATACAGTGAGAAAAAGGAAAATAAAAGCAGATTTGAATAAAATTTCACAGGAGAAAGTATTTGATTTCACAAACTGAAGCTAGATACTATAAAAATAAAGCAAATATATTCAGTATAGTAGTCATGATTTTTTGTAAAAATTATGTAAAACACAGGTGAAAAGAGTGTACCCTCTTTTCATCTTATATCAACTTTATAAATAAGAAAAATAACAACATCAGTCATCTTATTGATGAATCTGTACACATGTATACCTTTATGTGCCTTAAAGACACTTAAAAAATTAAAGAACTCAAGTGGTAAGTTGTTTCTAACAACTCCAAGTAGTGGGAATAAGATGTCTCATATAACGATGGTAAAATCCCACTTCAGCTACGTACATCCCAAATGCTAGCCAATTTCGCCACCTCTAAAGCCTCTTGGTTTCCACTACCTTGACTGTTCTCGTAAATAATCTTGTACCCACAGCTCTCAGAAAGACTCCCTGATAATCGTGAAAAACTGTTGTTGATTGACCTTGTTATTTGCTCACACGGAGTCATGCATTAAAGTTGATTTTGATTAGATGTAAAATGAGTGGATAAAATTTTGATTTTGAGATATATTTGAATTGTTTGAAAATGAATTGTGACTACTATTTCTTGAATTAAACATGATTATACATATTAACAACGTTAAAAACTGTAATTAATTAGTACTAATTAAGTTTAGACTAATTTGTAGGTTCGTAGTATGCTTTAATTTCTTTCCTATGTGCTATATATTCATAAAGCATTTGTACAGATCACTGTAAAAATTTAAACAATATGACTATGCATATATGTGTTTTTTTTTTTTATCACAATATATCTGTTGAATTGATTCTTGAGTTATCTATAGTCCGATTTTAACAATATTTTGGATTAATTTCACTGAAAAATAAAGCTTAGTCATAAATAAAATTCAAATGATTTGCCAGTTGATTTTGGGTCGATGTAATTATCGGTATTGATGCTAGAATTGGTCGACCAATGGATATGTCGAGATCTCACAACCGTCAACCACAGAATTCATGATCAGGTGCCAAGGAGGAATCAAAGAATGTGGGAGATAAAAAAATATGAAGAAAGTAGAGGAACGAAGAAATAATCATTAATATGAAAAATGCTTTAATTAAGAAAAATCATTAGCCTTGTAAGTAATTTAAAAAACTCACTTAAAATATGTATTTTCTTGATAGTACGTAATAGGAGGGTTAAATATTTGCACAAAAATGAATAAACAAATGCTACGAGATAACTTGTTGGGTTACAAACTTATCAATGTTTATGACAGCTCAGCCATCTTGGCGATGCTAGTTGGGTGTTATGTTGAGTGGTATTAATGAATGCTCTAGTTTTTAAATTATTAAGCTACTTATTTTGTATGATTGGTTGGAGTAGATGTTGGGTCTTTTTAGGAGTTCAAACCAGTTATCGAGATGGTTTCTTGGTACATACTCTGGTCTTCTTAACTTGTTTGTCATTCAGTAATTAGGTATTATTGGCTTCCCTTAAAGACGGATGTAGGTTTATTCCTATGCTATCAATTAATTTTGATATGCTAATTAAATTGCTATCCAAATTTTGGCAAAATGCGTTGCACCAAGATCTTGGCTATAGCTGGTGGACATTCCATTAATGTGGCCTCGAACAAGGTTTAATTACAAATAAATGCGGCTTTAGTACTAGAACATTGTAGGAATAATAGGTTGTGTGTACTTATGTTTAACTATGTTTCAATCCTAACCATCAATGTCGCATGACATATGATCTGGATGGATCATTTGAACCTAGATTCTCCATTAGATTGATGTTGAGCCAATTTGTTGTGCCATGTACATTTGGAAGACAAGAAATATTCACTAGGAGTCCACCCTCTTTTAATTAGGACTAAATGTATGAGTTACTTAAAGTTTTTTTTTTTTTTAAATGAGATACTTAAAGTTTTGCCTACGTGAAATCATAACATTAATGTCCTAAGTTTTCCAAGGCAATAGAAGTACAACTAATCAAATTCAATGCCCATAACCAACTAGTTAGATAGATAATTTTCTAATTATTATAAATCCCAGGCATCTGGCCTAACTTATTCTCTCAAGGTTAGCCCAAGGCTCGCCACCCCCACCTCTTTCTCTCTTGTGGTTAATTATTAAGCACTTTTGCAATAAAACTCACCAAACTAATGCCAATATATACCTTGTCATCTAGTTTACCAATTGTCCTACAGAAGATACATAACACCTTTCCAATTGGGATATGTAGCTAGTAGCTCTTGACTAAAAGTTAGCAATCAACTAGCAATCTTCCTTTGAGTGTTACAATCCTCAACTATAACTAGAAAGCTTCTCCTCTAAATGGAATCATTATGCAATTTTTGTTAAAACTTAGTCTTTAATATTGTCCCACTTAAAAAGTTTGTGTGATCCATCTACACAATTAAAATGTAAGAGGGAGCAAGATTTTTGTTTCTTCTAGATTAGGTCCATCGGTTGCCATAAATCCCAAAGAAATATTCCTCTAAATTATACTAACAAAAAAGTGGGTATTAAAAGAAAAAGATAAAAGCATACAATTAAAAAATAGAAGAGATATTTATACTTTCCCCACAATAGTTCATGTAGATCCCACGAGTCTAACAAGGTGCAAACACAAGGCTTTGACTTACAAGAAAAATTATCACAGTTATAATATCGCAATATAATCATCATTCCTAAATATGTGACTAATTATCATCTATTCTTTGGTGTTATATATAAATCTGGTAATAGTTGGTTAGCACAAACTCATTGGTTCTAAACCGAGATCATTTACAATCTTTTTAATAAACATGAAGATCGCAATTAATTTATTATAACAATCTTCAGCTTAGTCTTTCAAGATTTGTTTTAAAATGGTTAGTCTTATGATGTTGCTCTCCAATCTTCTCTTGTTTTCCACCCTTTTATAGGTTTCCTTTTTTGCATCTCAGTTTAATTTCTTCTTTACATGAGATTTCTTTAATTAATTTGTGTCATCTTTCATTCGTAGGTACAGTCGATATGCCTGCTGACTTGTAGTGCTAATTAGGTGTCACCAGATGAACCATATATAAGACCCAGATATAATATTATGACTTCCGTACGTATTATCTTAGCCTTAGCAGCAGGGCAAAAGAAAGGGAAAGCTTGGTATATAAATTAACAATAAAGCTTAGAATTTTGTGACAAATAAACGTTGCTTTCAATGACAGCGTATAATTTCAGCTCACTGTATTTGTTTCATAAAGCTTTCTTCCTCCTTATCCACCTCCTCAGGCCTCCCCCAGCCCCCCTTTCTCTCTCTCTCTCTCTCTCTCTACATCTTAGTCCTGTTCTTTCTCTGTCCCTTTCCCTATCAAATACGTTGAGCCACTCTCAGTTTCTCTAGTCCCTCTCCTCTTTTTTCTCTCCCCCCCCCCCCTCTCACTCATTCTATCCAGTTTTCTGATCAGTCTCCACCGGCTTATTTGAATTGGGTTGCCCTACAAACAACATAGAATAAACTCTCTCTCTCTCTCTCTCTCTCTGTCTGTCTTTGTCTCTCTCTCCCCCTTTTTACATACTTCTTGCTGCAGTTGATCATCAGATCTCTGTATTTTTTCTCCATGCTTGGATGCAAGAGCTAGTAAATTCCTCATGATGATCTCCATGCTCGAGTGCATGCCCAAACTACTCTGTATATACTCAACTTCATCACCTTTTCGGTTAACTTATGTAATCAGTGTAGATTGAAGCGATAGCCAAAAGGAAAATTTTCAAGAAATTAAGATATACTCGGATCAGTCACCATATCATTCACTTGATCCAGATTTCCCCATAAAATATTAGAATTCTAGCTAGCTACTTCTTTCTTCGTTATCTCCAATCATGGCCTAAACCCTATGATGGAGAGCGAAGCCGGAGGAGGAGGAGGAGGATCAGGTCCCCGCCGGCCCAACTTCCCCCTCCAGCTCCTCGAAAAGAAGGAAGAAGAATCAATTCGATGCTCGACTTCCTCCGGTTATACCGGCAGCGATGCTGCCGGACCCAGCCACCACCAACATCACCTCTCCGCCGCCGCCGAGCAGCCCAAGAAGGCCCTTCCGAAACGCACCTCCAGTAAAGATCGCCACACCAAGGTCGACGGCCGCGGCCGCCGGATCCGCATGCCGGCGCTCTGCGCCGCCCGCGTCTTTCAGCTCACCCGCGAGCTCGGACACAAGTCAGACGGCGAGACGATCGAGTGGCTCCTCCAGCAGGCCGAACCTGCCGTCATCGCCGCCACCGGAACCGGCACGATACCGGCCAATTTCACCTCCCTCAACATCTCTCTCCGTTCCTCCGGCTCCTCCATCTCCGCCGGCCCCTCCCACCATCTCCGCTCCACCGCCTCCGGCCACTACCTTTCCTCCCCAACCATTCTCAACTTCCAGGAATCTTCCACCGACATCGACGCTGCCGGAAACATCCGGAAGCGCCGGTGGGAGCAAGATATGAGCCATCATCAGCAGCAGCAGCAGGAACACATGGCTGCGTACTGTTCGGCTACCCACGGCCAGATTCCGGCCAACGTGTGGATGGCCGCCGGCGGCGCCGGAGACGGCGTCTCAGGCGAACCGTCGTGGCCATTTGCCCAGATGGGGGCTGCCGCGATGTTTCGAGGCTCGATGTCGAGCGGACTTCACTTCATGAACTTCCCGGCGCCGCCAATGGCTCTGCTTCCTGGGCAGCACAATATCGGGCTCGGGTCCGCCGGCGGCGGCGGTGGCGGAGAGGGGCATTTGGGTCTTCTGACGGCGCTGAACTCTTATCGGCCGGTGGCTGCAGCTCATGATCATCCGCTGGCTCATGCTCATCTGCAGCAACAGCACCAGCATCAAAGTGGCGGGCAGAGCGAAAGGAATGATGCTATGAGCTCAAGCGACTCTTGAGAGGTTTCTTTCTTCATTCTTGAACTGTATGCTTTTGCTCATTCAATCTTTCTTCTTCTTCTTCTTCTTCTTCTTCTTCTTCATCATCATCATCATCATCATCATCTTCTTCTTCTTGAAGTTGTTTTTATTTTATGTGCTGCGGCTTGGTTCTATTAATATTTTCCTTTTTTTCAAAATTAAACACAGTCTTCATGGAGATAAATACTGATGGAACCAATATTCTTTCTTGTTCATACGTTTGTTTAGCTAAGATTATTTTGGCTGAATAAAAATTATACATGATAATAACTTTATTAATAAAATTTTGGTACAATGTGAAGTAGATTAATATATTTCTTATTAAATAGTGGATCAATATTTGAAATATAACCAGTACAATACGTTATTATATTTGAAGATATATATATATATATAAAAGTAAAGTAATTTATTTTTACATTCGTGAGTGATTTGAGATTAGCCAAATTAAACTTCACTTCAATAGTGAGACTTGTGTAAGACTTTGTGAGATAAGTCAAATTAATTCTTAGCTACTTTTGAAAGATGATGAGCTTTCTAAACAAAGAACTTTAAAGAAATGCATGCCATAATAAATAGTAATTTGTCAATATCAACCAAGGGTTTATTGTTGTGCAAAGAATCCTAAGTCGTCCCACGCATTGATCTCAATCATTTACTCAATCTAAATCTTAGATGATCGATCATTAAACCACAATAAATTAATTTCCAACATCCCCGAGCCACAATATAATTTCTTTTGTTTTCTTAAAACTGCCATCTTTCTTTGTACTTATTTTCGTATTTGAACATTTGAATGTATTAATTCTTCTTCCACCCTTGCCCCAATTAGACCAAGTCTAGTTGAGGATGAATTTTGTTATATGTACGAATTTATTGGTGTTAATCGATCATCTCCATTAGCATCGATATCCCAGCTAACTGTAAAATTCTTATGTATTTTTTATTGGAGTGTTTCATAACTCAAATATTACAAATCTAATGATGATAATTGGGGCATTCTTGTCAACCAATTTCATCAAAATAAAATGAGTTTCTAGCTACTATATATAAAAATCAAACTGGTTTCATGAGAATTTTAAAGTTTCTATATATCATCGTATCGTTAAAATTGTTCTCCCGCAATTATGCCAATTTTTTATAGTGTTTTTTTTTTTTACATGGATAAGGATTTCAATGCTTGCATTCTGATGTAATATATATGCATGGTTCGGGTCAAAGAGGAGGCCAAAATACTGGCAAAACCCACGCAGCAAGTCAACACCAAATAAGGCTCATGATCAGCAGCCCAACATGCTCTGATGTCCTATCTGGTCAAGCGCCTATGGCCATACATTAATAAATTATAGCACTAATTAAATACATACTAACACATACATATGTGTACATACATATATATATTATATATATTGTATATGTATATATATATATATATAATTATTTTTTGATGAAGTATGTATACATATAATTTTACCATGGTCATAAAGTGACAAATGAATGATCATGCTAGCTAGCTAGATCTGGATATAATAAACTAGTTAAGTTGTTTCTTATCTTCTATCTCCAGTACAGTACTGGAGGTCACCTATATGTATCAGTAACTTCTTTCTGAATTGAAATTAAGAAGCTAGTAGTTATATAATACAGCAATTTGCCAGCATTTTCCATGTATAAGTAAGGGGAGTGGGTGGGCTCACTGAATTCCATTAAGAGGGGTGTAGGAGTTGCAGAATGAACATGAGAAAAGGCCAAAAGGGCTTAATAGCTCTCGAGGGCTGTCGGTTGTTTGTTCCCGCATCAGAGCTGTCACATGTTAATGTAAATTAATGGCTGGATTTAATAAACTCTATCAAGCTATCAAAGTCTTTGCTTCTCTCTCTTGATATCTATACAGAGAACTTCGTTGAGATTGACGCATTTAGCTCTCATTTTACTCTAATCCGTCCAGATGTTTCCAATTATTTACATGAGTTGTCCGGATTGGTTGAAGAAAATTTCCGTCAATTAAATCTACGGCTAGAGAGTAAGGATCGAGGTGAACAAGTTAAAAAACACATTCATTAACACATGATTTTTTATGTGGAAACCCAAAAAAAGGTAAAAATCAAGATGTGATTCGACGGTGCTTTAAAATCTAATGAGTGATGGGTTTTGTTCTAAGAGAGATGTGAGTTGCAGTAGAAGAGAGGAATTATAACAGCTAGAGAGAGAAAGAGAAAATGGTAAGCCAAGTGATCATAACAGATATCCTTGCAGTCTTGACTGGAGTCGAATAGTTTTGAGGGGAGAAGTATGTAGAAGAAACCAACCCATCGTTAGTGATCGGTACTCTTTGCCTGCCTTTATAATCATCGAGAACAAAATAATAGTTTTTCATTGATCTTATATTGCCATCCATCGGGGTTTTCCTTTATCTAGACGAGACTTTTTAGTGATTTGATTGGCCATGTACGTAAGACCTTTTACTAGTACTTACATTACCATCATTGACATTTATCTTCGAAGACATCTGATAAAATTGGTATGATATAGAGAATATTAGCATGTTTGTTGTGCAAGAATGACAAGCACAAAATAAAAAATGATCAAAAATTTTAAATTATGTAATAACTCAGCCTACTATAGATATTGTCCGCTTTGGTCCAATGAGCTTTACAATTACAAAACTCATCTACGGGGATAATGGTGTATTCTCATATATATTCAACATCACTCTTGCGCTTGCCGACATAAGATTTGCTTAAGGGTATGTACAGTACCCCTCATGGATGTTACATATAATTATACCCCCCTTTCGAAACTCAGTGTTGGCACTGAGGCTTGTCACACCTTTTCCTAAGAGGCTACGTGGAATGACTCTAATACCTTATGTAACAGTCTAGCCTATTATAGATATTGTCTAATTTGGCCTAACTAAAGGATCTCGCAGTTTAAAACTCACCTACAAAGGTAAGAGTATATTCTCATATATATCCATCATCTCTTATGCATGGTTTGTCGATATAAGATTTACTTAAGAGTACATCCCTCATAGACGTTACATTCGGACTCAGCATCCTCACTAGAGTTTGCCCAATCACTCCCCAAGAGACCATGCAAAGTGTTTTTGATACCATATGTAATAACCTGACCACATTCTAGACATTATTCGCTTTGGCTGAATAGGCATCACAATTTTAAATGTCTACGAGGGTGAGAATGCATCCCTTATGGATGTTATAAATGCCATTCCCACTAAGTGTTGGCTTCATAAAAGAGGGCTGGATGATTCAAATTAATTGGTGCCCATGGGGCTATCAAAAGGAGTCAATGGGTCACATTAACATTGAATGTAAGATGCATGTAGTACTGAGAAATGTCCAAGGAGAAATCATTACATGCTTCCTATAGGATAGGTCAAGTGGAACTGATGGCCAAGTTGACCAAAAGTATATAAGAAGGATAATAGATTAAGCCTAGAAGCGAGAATTTTATATCACTGTTGGTCTTAAAACTCATCTATAAAAGTAAGCGTGTATTCTCGTATATACATAGTTCTCCACATATGAGCTTGTATCCGAGCAGTTTAGGTGCATAATCCATAGCTCCATGCTCCGGATTAATAATTGTGCTCACTATCCAACTGAAAACTGTTGTGTATAAAGTCTAATTTTGTGTATCTTGATAATCGTCTCGATTTTCAGCCCAAATAAAAACATCCTAGATCTTCTTGTACATTGGCTTCTCCTTTTAAATAAAACTAACTGATTTCCTGACTCATCGCCAAATAGTACTTACAATAATTTTCCCCAATCCCACTCACCTCCTCCGCCCCTAGCTCTGCGACAGTCACTAGGAACTCAGTGGTCTCAATATTCATAAAAGTTGGCCACTTGATCAAGGGTAGAGTGCTTAAGCCGTGGGTCTTTAAGTACCAGTATAGAACTAAACCTGCCATAAAAGTATATTTTCAATGTATACTCTTATTTAAGGACTAAATACGACCTCTCTACGTATCTTGAATTGCTTTTACAGCGCATGTTTATTAATTTATTGTTGGCAAAAGATGTAATCTAACTTTAAGGTGAACTTAATTCTTTAAATATTACTTTATCCATTTGCTGACAATGAGGATGTTAAGGCAAGCATCTTGTGAAATAATGACAAGTGTTAATATATTTTAGGAGAGAGAGAGAGAGAGAGGGGGGTGAAAGAGAGAATCAAGAATAATGGTGATTACATAGGGGAAATATACCTACTTTGCTGATGATAAAGAAAAGGTTAAAAGTGCTGCACATTGCTGATTTGCAGAATAGCGGTTTTTGCTGGCAGCTTTGTCTGGGAATGATCTGTCCTCCCAATCTGCTTGATTAAAGCACATTGGGATGTGAAAATGATCATTTTTTAAGATATCTTAATTTGGAGCATGATTGCTTGAACTCACAAGGCATATAATATATATATATATATTAAGCATTTCAAAATGTACGTGCTGTGAAATAACAATGAGGTAATTAGCTTGAGCTGTATCAGAAGTTAAGGATATGTATTAGCTTCCAAGATGATGATAACCACAATTTTAAACTGGTATACGTACATTGTGCCAGTTAAGAGGGTAAGAGATGAGAGAGAGGAGAAAATGTTAAAAATATATTTTTTGTTGAGAAACATATAAAGAATTATCTCACATAATTAGATATTCAACACAAGTTATAGAATTAATATACAGTTAATGATCCTTATCCATTAATAATCTAAGCTTTTGGGTTAATAGCTAGGTATTCATTAATTATACATTAAGCTCAACTTAGCTCTCTCATGGTAACTTTTCTAATAAGTGGTATCAGAGCTGACGATTCGAGTGGGCCTTGAGTAAATAAATTAAAGTAGTTCATACGAATCGTGCTCTTATGGGTATTGATTTCTCTGCTATATATGATGAGAAATTAAAAGAGTGAGAGACTCCCATTGTGTGTGGCTTTAAGTAGTTGAGTGCATAGGCTTTTGAGAAGCATACATTTGGATAGCCCATTGGATAAGGAAAAGTCCAATATGGATGAATTTTCATTTGAATGAGAGATTGATTAATGAGACAAATATAGAAAATTATCTCATATTAGATATTTAACATAAGTTAATAGGTGTTCATCAATTGTGTAGTGAGCCCAACTTGCGCTCCTCCATGATAACTCCCTTACCATTTCTTTGCAACTAGAAGTTCATATTAATTTCGATCATATTTAGAAAAATTCAAATTTTAGTTTTATTAATATCTAATTGTTCACGCTTGAAGAATGCTATTTTTTAATTGTACAAGATTTACTCCTTTTATCAAAACCGTTGACATGGTGCTTGGGAAAACCAGAATGAATTGCCCTAAATCGGCTACATTGTTATGAACCTAACATTTCAGCTAACTAGTATATATATGAAACAAGCTATGCTAACTAGTATATAAACCATAAATTTTGAGATCTCACCCCTTTCAAGGCCAGTAATTTCGAAGATGTCAAATTTCATCTGGCAACATTTACAACTTTTCTCCATACTCCGTGGAATATGCATGGTGTTAGCCTTAAACTGTGTTTTGATCAGCTCTCTCTCCTTGAGGCACGAGGTAGGTTTTTATGCCACTTAGGCCTGTTTGTTTGTAAGATTTAAATTTAACAAGATTAATTTATTGAAAGTTGTGAATGATGTGAAATAAAATTAGTTATTATGTTGGAATATGTGAGGAATGCGATATAAGTTAATTATTATTTTAGTAATATGTGTAGGATGTGAAATAAAGTTAGTTTTTAATATTAAATTTTATGTATGATGTGATATGCCTATTTAAAATTAAAACAGGTTAATTTTAAACTTTCAAACAAACAGTGGCTTACAGTTAATTACAAGCTTTAACCATTGTAGCTACCGTGTAATCATTATCTTCCTCGGTTTAGTATCAGCGTCACCTGAGGCTGGGGCACCTAAGGCTAATCTTCAGTTTTTAAAGTACTTTAAACTTCATGTTTAATTAACCAACTTTATGATTTTTTAGCTTTATTTAATCATTATAAAGGAACAATATTAATATTTTAAGAAAAAAATTGATATTATCAAAATAAGCCTTAGCGGCGTTTGGTTCGTTGTTATCTTAGTATTATGTTATGTAATCTAAATGTTATAATATTTAGATGTCATTTTTTTACTAATAATTTTAAATCAAATAATTGCTTTCTCTAAATAACATAACATTAAGATAACATTGAACCAAACACCCCTTTAATTGAATCTCAATGTCTAAGCCTGATGATCAATTGACTTGAGCTTGATATCCTGACATACATAGAAATGGGACTATTTTTGCTATATTTTAAGCTGGTTAGTTCATTTTTTTTCTAAGTTTGGTGACCATAATTCTATTTGGTTCAGCCTGAATAGCATGTGGTATGATGATTTTGAAAAAAAAAAAAATATAAAAATTAGAACCAGAGTATGGACTCATACTATTTTGAGTAAGTCATGAATCTCAGATTTATTTTTTCTATATATATTACTTTATTTGCTACGATAGTGATATATATTTTGAATAGTTTGTAACCATCATTTCTTCCCTTTGTACATATCTTTATTTGATATAGTAATTTCCTCTTTTCTTCATAATTTTTTCTCGATGTTGGGATTTTTTCATAAATTCGTGTATTCTTGTTATTTATCATTTTATTATGTCATTTCTAATTGTATTTCAATTTAATTATCAATCATAATTCAAGTTATACATTGTTTCAGACAATTTATGATGATCAGCAATTAATTAATACGTAATCTAATTTATATATGTATTTGCGATCTTCAATCTAAGCTCAATGATTTTAGTTGATTATTAAATTCATAGTGATCATCATCTAAAAGCTGTATTTATGTTTTGACAATCTAAGTT
>JAEMOT010001646.1:66514-111331 GCA_019297695.1 Apostasia ramifera | reverse complement strand
GGGGGAGGAAGCACCGCACAGACCGGCTGAGTTTGCCTGAGGATGACGGCCTGCTGCGCCGTGAGGCCGGTGACCATGTCAGTGAGGTTTGCGAGCATTCCCTGGAGCTCTGAAACACGGGTGCCTCTGGAAGAGGAAGCAAATCCGGCGCGTCGCCGGGAAGTGGAAGTTGAGGCTCCGTCGTCCGGGCGCCGGACAGAGGGTTCTCCCGCATGTATACTGCGGGCAGCAGAGTTGGTTTTGCGCGTTCTGGCCACCATCTTTCCTGGGTCTCAATGAAAGCACCAGAAAATGTTGACGTAGGATGTGGGGATCCCGAGAAACACCAAAGAAAGAGAGTTCCGGGAGACGGCGGCGCGCAAAAGGGGGCGAGCCTGTTAACGGAGGCTCAGGGAGAAGATTAATCCGAAACAACCAGAAAAGCACACAGGGATTTAAGGTGGTTCAGGGAGGAAATCCCCTACGTCCACCGGTCGATCAGCGAAGAGGTTTCACTAATAGGAAAAAAGATAGCCCTGAAGGCTGTACAATGCTTTTTAATAGTAGAGGAAGAAGAAGAAGAAGAAGAAGAAGAAGAAGGGGCCAGGAGCTCCTCAGCCGGAGTCCTGTTACAATCGAGAAAAACCCTTCTGAAGTGAGAGTTCTGTCTTTTTTCCTGCTCCTCTCTATCTGTCCCTTTTGTTAGTGTATACCCCTCTGGGGATCCTTTTTTTGGAGGACTGTTCAGTGGTTTTTATAGCTATGTGGCGTGTGCAGCTTCACCCTGGTTTTCCGGAGAAAAGGTGATGGGCAAGCTCTGCTCGCCGTTTTGTCTGTTGCTGGGGAGGTCCGCAGCTGTACGAGGAGGATGATGGCTTTAAATGCTGGTACCTCCTTTTGGAGAGAGTGCCCGTACGGAGAGCGGCGGGGTTAGGTGAAGTTGATCGTGACAGGCGTTACCTCGTACCCTCGTGCCCGAGGTTACGAGGTTTAATCCTGGATCGTCTTGGACGATGTTTGACCAAGACCTCGTGCCCGATGTTTGACCTGGGTCAGGAATCCTGGAAAACCTGAAGCTGAGTCAGCAAATCAAATCAATCAAGTACAAACCTGACAGGCGCCACGTGTTCGGCCAGGATGCAGCGCAGGAACCACGTGTTAACACATACCTTTCAAATTCATAATCTAATCAATAAATATAAAAACAATAAGCTTCCAAGTACATGATCTAATTAATAGTTTGATATACAAACAAAGAAATAGTACAATTTTCAAAATGAAAAATAGAAAAAATGAAGTTGTAAATGTTTATCTAACTCAACATTATGATATAAACGATGATCATCATCATCATCGATACATTGATTCTTACAACAAACAAATTATAGTTAATTATGACACAATAACTAGTACTATGTCTATATAATAAAGTTATAATACCAAATAACTTGGCTCATCCACAACTGTTTGATGATACCTGTTCGAATAATTTTCCCTCTTCGTTTGCTTGTGAATATATGAGTTATCGGGTCTTCATCTTTTGCCTCATTATCCAAACTCTCATTATGCTCTATATCAATCTCACGCATGTTAAAGTACGTGTCATGACCATGATACCTACCAATGTAATTATGCAAAATACAATATGTAAGTACAATGTCTGCATGTATATTAAAGGAAAACAGTTTCATATCAGTTAATATTTAGAATTGTTTCTTTAATATACCAAATGTGCATTCAACTACATTTTTAAGTTGAGCATATCTATGATTGTATAATTCCTGCGGAGACTCATACCTTCATTGTGTACAATTATAAAAATTGCTCAAATGATATCGTACGCGACGTACTGGTGCCAAAAGCTTGTTATTATTAGATTTTTCATGATTTGTTCACAAGAAGAGGAAATGTCACTGTAAGCATAAATATTCAAATAAACAATATTAAACTTAAATTACCTTGTAATACTAAAAAATCACCTTGCTCGAGTGCCTAGTTAAGAACACGCATGCAGCAGCCGATCCTTTCCACTCAATTGCAATATATACAAATTATCAATCAAAAGAGACAGCAGCCATAACATTTTCACGGTGACCCACACACAGTCACCACGAGGTCATCACTGCACACCTTCATTTTCATTGACGAATTATCCATAAAATAAGGGGCGACTAACAGTTAGAATCACAGAGCAGATTATAAGAAAAATGTATTTTTATTAATCTGAGAACAGAATTACACAAGTTCAAGTATTAAATAGGTCACCCAGAGTAATCTTAGGCTAGAATAAAAGGAGGTAATGTAAATATACTGGAAACTAAGGGAGAATATCAGTGGGTCCATACGGGATGTAGGGAAACATTGTCCCTGGGAAAATTTACAGTCTTCTTCTGGCGACAGATTAGTTACCTAAAAAATAACAGTCAGTCACACAGATCGAGTAAACAACCTCCACCTTACAATAGTCCAGATGAAGTCATATAGCTCAATTTTTTAACAGTCCAAGCTATCAGATTATCATGTAATTTATCATGTTTCATGCTATGCAAGTATAATAATTTTTATATTAAAGAATGATCAGAGTCAGCAGATATACGTCACTAGTGTGACAATGGTAGTAGCAGCTACGTCACTATTGTGACATCAGAATAACAGAATACAGGTACGTCACCAGTGTGACATCAGAATAACAGGATGCAGGTACGTCACCAGTGTGACATCAGAATAACAGGATGCAGGTACGTCCCTCACACGACGCCACGTGGCTAGAAGGTGGTTCGTCAACCACCGGGATTCCAGTGCATCATAATATCATATATCTCAGGATACATGGGTTCAGTGTAACCCAGTATAACATCTTGGCAATAAACCCAACAGAATATCGGCATAAAGCCATGCAGAATATAGCTCACAGAATATAATTGATAGTATTTTGTATATTAACTATTTTCATTTAACAATCACAATGTCCTAGGTTTAGTGAAAATTGTTTACCTGAACGAGAGGCAGTAAAAGTTTGCTGGTGGATGACGTGTTTCCTGATTAAGTTTAATATGAATAATCACTATTGGGCTTAAAAGTTAAAAATATTGACTTAAGTTACTTAGGTTAATTAGGTCAGACAAGCCAAGTGGATCAAAACTGGTCAATATAGGTCAAACTAGTTCAAATGGGTCAAATCAGGTCAACTTGGGTCAAAACTGAGTATTTCAGGTTAATGAGTCAAATGAGTCAAACAGGTCAAATCGGGTCAGCCGGGTTAAGTCAGGTCAAACTGGTTAACTCATGTCAAATAGGTTAACTCGGGTCATACGGGTTAACTCGGGTCAAACGGGTTAACTCGGGTCAAACGAGTTACTCATGTCAAATAGGTTAACTTGGGTCACACGGGTTAATTCATGTCAAATAGGTTAATTCGGATCAAATGGGTTAACTCATTTTTTACGGGTCGACATGGGTCATCTTGGGTCAAACAGGTTAACTTGGTTTTAAATGGGTTGACACAGATTTATCGGATTTGATATGAGTTAAGTGGGTTAACATAAGTTTGAACAAGTTTATCACCAGTTAAACTTATCAAATTGGGTCGACAAGAAAAATCGTCGAATGTACTTTAAACTTAGTGAGACCAGGATTCTTACCTCTGCTAGCAGAGTCTCGCTGCTGGAGCAGAGTTGTACCAAGATGGGCTAAAGACACAGAGGTGAACTGGAGGTTGTGGATTCTACCTGAGGGCTCTGGAGCCTATTTATAGAGAGATGGGAATTTATTAGAGCGGGACCGTTGGTGGTTGGGGATATGAATTTAATAGGGCGGGACCGTTGGTGAGTGAGAAGGTGGGAGGAAGGCAGAGGAGGTAATAAATATATATATATTATTAAAACTGATTGCAGGGAATGCTTAGTTAATATAGCAATTATTTTGAAGTCCTTAGATGACATATGCATTTATATTAAATCCAGAAGAATATATATATATGAATATTAATAGGTATTTCTTAAGCGGATTATTAGTCCAAGCCAAAAACATTGGATTCTCATTAACTACATCTCCGTTATTGTTTTCCAGTGATCAGTAAAATTAAGATATCTTTTTATTCGTCGAAATAGTTTGGATCTCTAGTTTTTCTAATTGAATTTAGATTTGAGGGATTGATTTGTGCAACTTCTTTTGTCTCGGCACTTTTTCATCGGTAGACATAGTTAACGAAAATTTGCTAATTGACAGCTTACTTTGACCCTATGCGTTGAAAACTGAAGTTCATATTGCCTAACATAAATGGTGTATTAGAAGAAGAATAATACAAAAAATAACAGTGTTGATTTAAAAATGTGAAATGTGAAATTCAAATAAACATAGGTAATATACATAAAAATATCATAAAATCTATGAGGTTAAAATCTGTGATCTTTCAGTTTGTAAAAACATTCGTCATAAATCCCACAGTTTTCTTTATAAAGAACTTTATTGTGTATGATGAGCTCAGAGTTAGAGCTCATCATTATCTCTTTTCAATTTATATTTATCGTGGGCTTAATAAAGTGAATATTTTACATTCTTGTACAATCGATAACTCTCTATAATTCTTTAATCTTATTATTGCATCTATCAACTCAGTCTTAGCTTAACAAAAAGCATAACATTCTCATGTTTACCTCTCCACCATGATACTAAAGGTAATTGACACTGTAAAAAAAAATTGAGGTTAAGAATTTGTCAAGTGTAGAGATATAGTAATTATCCCAACCATAATAATGAAACAATATATATCAAAACCACAAAATAGAAAATCACAAAAATAATATGATTCGAACAAGTGTAGTATCCAATAATGTGGAACCATAAAACAGTAAAATCACAAAACAGAATAACCACAAAAATAATGTGGTCCAAATAAATGTAGTATCCAACGAAACACAAAGACAATAGAAAACACATAGTATAATAAATATTTATATGAGTTTGTATAACTGAACTTACTAAAGAAACACAAAGACAATAGAACCAAACCAATATACCGCAAATAGAATGTACATGTAATATAAACTAGCGCATCCAATAATAAATAGGAAAGCTAGCAAATAATCAAGGTAGCAAACAACCAACCACCATTAACTCAAGTAACTTGGCCTCTATCAATAAAATAGGAAAAGCAGCTAATAATGAAAGTAGCAAACAATAGAAAAATCCTTAGTCAAATCTCCTTGTGTCCGAACACAGGTAACAACTCCTTCATATATGTCTTTAATAACTTGAATATAAGCAGTGCAAATCTCTTTCTTTTCTAAAACTCTCCAAAGTACTTCTCTTGAGATTTTATCATAAGTTTTTTTCAAATCAATAAAAACCAAATGTAGGTTTTCCTTTCCCTCCTTAAATTTCTCCATTAAACTTCTTAATAAATGAATGACTTCTATAGTAGATCTACCTGGCATAAAACCAAATTGATTTTCTGATACCTTAGTATTATGGCGTAACCTTTGTTCGATCACTCTCTCCCAAAGTTTTAAAGTATGACTCATTAATTTAATTCCTCTATAATTGGCACAATTTTATACATCGCCTTTATTTTTATAAATAGGTACTAATATACTATTTCCATTCATTTAGTATCCTTTTAGTCTTCAAGATCATATTAAACAATCTAGTGAGCCAAGAAACTCCTTCATCTCGTAAGCACTGCCAAACATCTATTGGGATATTATCTGGTCCTACTGCTTTTTTATGTTTCATCTTCTTTAAAGCTTTCCAGACTTCAGCTTTACTAATACGTCGGATGTAAGAGTAATTTTTACTTTCTTTTAGGATGCTAAATTCTGTAAGATCAATTGAATTTTCACAATCTTCATTGAAAAGCTGTTGAAAGTAACTCATCCATCTATCTTTGATATCTTCTTCCATGAAAAGTACTCTTTGATCTTCATCTTTAATACATTTTGCTTCAATTAAATCTTTAGTTTTTCTATCTCTTGCCTTGACAATCCTATATAATTGCCTTTCTCCTTCTTTAGTGTCTAGCTTCTTATATAAATCCTCAAGAGCATATTTTTTGCATTGCCTACTGCTTTCTTAGATTCTCGTCGAGCCACTTTATATTTCTCTCACTTATCCTTATTTTTATTTTTAAACCAATCTCTATAACAAATCTTCTTTTCCTTAATTTTTTCTTATACATCATCTTTCCAATACCAAGTATCTTTATTATTTGGAATCATTCCTTTGGATTCTCCTAGCACACTATCAACCACATAAATTTTCTCACTTTATGAAATTTATAAATAGGAGAAGCTTAGATTAAGAGGGAATCCTTAGATCATTCCTTCTTTCCAATTAAATCAGATGCTTTGCAGATTTTACTGTCAGAAGCAAGTTCTTACCTCCTAACCTTGACTAAGTTTGTCGTGGACAGATCATAGATTATTTGGCCACAACCATTCACCTTTTCCATCCTATTTGCATTTCATCTTATTGTGACAATTACCTATTTTCTCTCATTACATCATCCTATTCTTGCAATATTTTCATAGTGGACTTAAAACTATTGTGTTTAGTATTGCGGTTTTCTCTCGAATACTCAAGTCCCACATAAGGAATCTTTTTTCTTGACTTTCCAAATTTATGTAATTCTAGCTCTTTAGCTTTCCAAATTTATTGCTCTCACGTAGGATGAATCTTCTGCAAAAAAACCTTTTTATTACATCTCCAACAATCACCAAAATCCACTCTGATTGATGCACCAAATAATCTAGAAACCTCCAACCTACACCTGGGCTTACTGCTACATAAATAATCGAACAAAGATTAGACTGAATGTCCAACTACTTGATGTAGATGATCCAACGATATATGAAAACCTTTCCAAGTTTCTTACACAAACTTTGAACTCCTTTCTACAAATGATCCCCTGCAATATTGAACCAAGATTCACAATTATTCATCCACCACCGATACAAATCTCACTCTAGTTGTCTGATCCAAAATCTCCTCGAACCAACTACAAACAGCCAAACACCCTTTCGACAATCTCAACTCTGTGCAATGACTCCCCTATCAACATTTCTGTTGGTTCTAAAGAGTCCAACAAAGATGATGAGTAGGAACAACAACTTGAAATCTATTATTCGATTGATACCAATGCTCGAAACAACTCACTGTATTTCTCTTTTGTTTGAGCAATGCTAGTTTCCCAGAGGTTTAAAGCACCTACAGCTGTGATGGCAAAATTGATCCTACATAGCATGTTGGGAGATTTGAATATATTTTGTGGACATGCAAACCAATTTTTGATACTTACAAGTGTAGGTTATTCAACAACACGCACTGAAATTGCCTTGGAATGGTTTGATCAACCCTCTACAAGATCAATCCATAATTTTGACGAGTTCACTTAAGACTTCATGGTAACATTTGCTACAACTAGATCTCCGTTCTGAAAAATTCTTGAATTACATATGATTAGACAGGGACTAGATGAGTCTTCACACTGAAAAATTCTTGAATTACAAATGATTAGACAGGGACTAGATGAGTCTTCTGTGACTACTTTGATCATTTCTCCAAACTGAATGTAGAGACAAAAGTTACTACCGATGACTGATGATGTGCCTCATCAATGCTCTCCTTGAGAATACCGAACTATACATGTTTTTCACTAAAAGAGGCCCAAAATATTAACAAAAGTTCTAAACAAGACCGAAAGGAGATTCATCTTGAGGACTCTTTGAAGATGGTCTCCAATTACTCAAAAATCAAAGAATTATGAGCAGCTAGAAGATGAGTCTTCGACCTTCAAAAAAGAAATCAAAGAAATTTTGAGATAGATTCCAATCTCCTTCAACTATATAGAAGTCTTTCAAAAATCAAATGTAAGTATGAAGATGTACCTCATTGGGGAAATCTTATCGTCATCGACATTAAGACTAGTGGTTATATGAAGCTTTCGCCTCAACTAAAAGAATTCGAGCGACATGATGATCAAAATGCTACAATTTCCATAACAAGTATGATCATTAGCTCCATGAATGCTGAAAGTTCAAGATCTTCATCAATCAGCTTATCAACAGAGATAACCATCCTCAATACCAAAAAAGTTGAAGTACCCTCACCATCAAAGGTGGCTTGCTTACTATTTCATCCTCAATCTGACACCCTTGAGTCCTCAGCACATGAATCTTCAACATTCAATAGATATTGAGGAGAAGATCACTCTGACAATCTTTGCTTCAATCCAAGTGGTAGCCAAAGATTAACATCAAATAATTCTAGACTTGTTGTCACGGTTTGTTCCATCCCAAACATTTACAACTCCTAACATCATCGTTTTGAGAGCTGATCTACCCGAGGAAGACAATTTTTTCGAGGACCCACTTGTGAACTATTGACATTACAAGCTTAGACATACATAGAGTCCTTGTTGGCACAGGAAGTTCAATCGATGTTCTCTTTATTTAACTTTTGTCCACGTTGACCTCAAAGGCTACAATCCATTTCCAACCACGATGGTGGGCTCAAGCTTCTTAGGCGATGTCTATAGACAACTTTCATTTCCAATAAATCTAGGGACAAAGTAAATTCCACAACCAAGATGATCAACTTCATTTTGGTTAACTCTATTTGATTGTAATGTAATCTTAGGAAAACAAGCTATAAATTCCTTCAAGATGATTTCGTCTCTTCAGTTGGTCTGGAAGTCCCAATGGCATGGAGAATTGTGACTGTTCGAGAAGACCTTTGCTAGGTAGAAAATTGCTATAAAATATCTGTTCAACTTCAGGCTAATTGCATTGACACTAAGGATAATCATACTAGCTTATTTAATGAAAACTTAATATCTGTTCAAGTCGAAGAAATCGAAAATTGTGGAATGTATCAGTGTTGACATAAATAAATGAATACGAATGAGTTGATATGATTACTTTTCTTTCTGAGTATTTCAATGTATTTTCGTAGGACACGCATGATATGCCGGGCATAAATAAAGAAGTCATCGAATATAAACTATGTTACCGAAACTTCTAGTAAAGTAAAAAGAAATGAACATTCGGATGCAAAAAATAGAAGGCAATCAAAGAGGAAAATGGGCCTTTCATTTCACTATATATATGTATGTATGTATGTATTGGATGGTAATCAGTTAAATATTATTTATAGAAGTTTATGGACAAGTCTGTCTTTCTTGTAGATTTAACTGGAAAATGGGCATTCTAAACAGTATCATTTTTAAACGGCTGCTTTAAGTAAATTTTTAATGAATTGTCATGCAACGTTCCTAGATTAATATTTATGCTTGAATAAAATTTTTGAGCTGCAACCTATGTTGCATCTCTCCATCAATGATGTAGACACTTATCTTCGTCAACGCCATTTTAAGAAGTATTTTCCTTTGCAGTTCTACTTTTTTGTGTTTTTAGTTTTTTCTCTTTCCCCTTCTTATCTGTTATATACGGTTGCCCTTGATTTGACCTTTTTCTTTTAATATGCAGGCCTCTGGTTACCCTTGTTTACCCTCTGTAAGTATCTTTTTGATTTCCATTTAGAATGTTCTTCAATATTATCTTCCATCTCAATTATCGGTCCATCAACAAACAGTTAATGTTATATTGTCTTAACAGGTATGCTTCCGTAAAGGCTATAGAAAGTAAATCTCATGTGGATGATCAGCAATGGCTCACTTATTGGGTGTTGTATTCACTGATCACACTTTTTGAGCTTACATTTGTGAAAGTGCTGGAATGGTAAAACAGTGTTCTGTATTTGTTATTTTCTTCCCCTCTTTATGTGTACACAATGCTTGTATTCCTTGAATTATGAATTTTCTCAATTTTTTATCTTTCGGCAACTGGAGTTCTCATGAGGTACCTTGACCGAGGGGGAACCTGTATGCTTAGGGATAAATTTGTTGTTGGTGTTTGTAAAATCAGGCAATAGTATCACGTAGAAGATTGCTTTAAATTTTGTTTCTATAACGTTCTTAACATTGTCAGTTGGATACAAATAATGGAGTTATGGTGACCATAAAATCCCAATTTCAAGAAATTCTGTTTAATTTCTATTTTTAGAAAGTGAGTTTTGTTATTATGACCTTTAGTTTTTCTATATAGTCAATAATCTGAAAAGTTTGTTATTGTGGACGAATGTTAAATTTAGCATTTATAAATATTTGGAATTGGCCCCTGTCAAACTGTCCTATTTAATCAAGACTCTTGAATTTAATATAATCTCATCTCTTAATATACAAATGGCCTCTTATTAGAATGTTTCGATGTATATTCATAAATTGTCTTGTCATCTGTTTGTTGTTTATTTGGGTTTTTCTGTCTGCTTTTGCTGTAGCACCCTCCCAAGAAAGCAACCTGAAATTCACACCACCTTTTGTTTTTTTCTTTTTAACTTCTGCGTTATGACCTTTTTAGTCTCTCCAATACAACAAAAGCTAGTCATTTTCCTTCTCTCTCAAAATGTGTGGGTGGATATTACTTCTATTACTGTCAACCTGAAGCAAGACAATTTGGAAAGCTTCAATAATTGAATTATTCCAAGAGGACTCCATTGATAGATGTAATTGAATTATATTCATGAGGATTCCATTCATAGATGGAATAGAATCATATACATGAGGATTCCATTTAAAGACAAACAATTAAAGAGAGATAACAGGAAACTTATGTACATGGGGATTCCATTCATAATTGAAGAGAGTAAGAAGGAAACAAAATAATATGTTTACTATGAAAATTACACTCGCATCTTAGCCGTCCTTGTGGCCTAAAGATCGATTCTTTGGTCAATGGGTCAACGACATGATTAGGACAGACAAGGAGTGAAGTTAGAAGGAATTTGCCAGAGACTTTTCCTTACTAGTAAATGGCATCCCATACTAATAGAATACAAGTATTGGCTTCCCTAACCTCCATACAAGTAGAAGCCACCTTCACACAAGTATCAAGCATTCCTTTTATATAAGTAATAGGATGATAGATCCATCTTGTGTTTACAAAGCTTTTCCTCCACTCCTCATCATTAGCATGGATTCCTCTTCCTCCTGACAAATCGCCATTTGATATGTCCCACGTCCAGGAACTTTCCACCATCATTACACTCAGTAGACTGAGTCTGTGATGGATGTGTGGTATAATATCATAAGCTTTCCAGTAACTAATAATCATAGCACTACTCCCACCACGACGTTGCTGCTCCATTACTTCCTCGTCATTCTGGCAATAACAAGAGGATATTTCGTTGATTCCCACCATCTAGGATTCTGGTGACCTATAAATATTACTCTTCCACCATTTGAAAGGGAGGATGAGCAAGAGAAAGGAGAAACCCTAGATCTTCTTCCACTTCTTGCTTCCTCGATTGTGTTAGAGCGAGAGGAAGAGACTTTGTAGTTCTCCATCGATGAACTTCTTTCCTAAATCTAGTGGTGATTTTGGTTGGGATAATTGGTGGACGTAAGATCTCTCCAAGCCATCTTAATTTCTCGTCTTACCTTTTCTTCTTCTTCTATGCTAACCACCTTGCAAGAGTACACAGTGGCTTTCAGTTCTCTAAAGACTCTTCCTTGAAGATGATTTTCACTATCAATATTTTTTAGTGCTCTTAAGCAAATGGTTCCCAGGGTAGGGAAAGAGATCAAACCAGAAGAAATCTCTATTATTATACGCATTAATAGGGAAGATCTTACTTGTTTTAGAATGATTTCTTCTACTTTGAATGAAGATAAGAATAGATGTGTTGGCCTTTGTTTCTAAGTATATCAATGTATTTGCTCAATTCACAGAAATATGTTTCCGCCGCAGTGTCTGAAAAGTTTCTCGAATACCTGTTATCTTTGAGGGGAATTGAAGTCAACCCCAACAAGATAACAACTATTCTCAATATGCTTTCCCAGACTACTATCTCCAATGTACAAATGCTTGTAGGACAGTTCATATCTAACTCGGGTGACAAGTAGTTCCTTTCTTCAAGCTATGGCACAATTCAAAAAGCAGCTAGACATCGAAGTGTGAGGACACTTTCATAGCCTTAAAGAAATACTTGATTGCGACACCAATCCTTATTGTCCTGGTCAAAGGAGCAGTATTATCATTATACTTGGGGTTTTTGATACCGCGTTGTTAGTCGTATTCGTCAGACCTGACTGGAGGCTTCAACGACTAGTTTATTACATTAGCTATGTTCTCACTGGGTTTGAACTAGGGTATCCATTGCTCGAGAAACTAGTGAAGGCCTTAGTGGTCATGACATGGAGGTTACGCTCATATTTCTAGGCTCACTCCATTGAAGTAGTAATAGACCTCTCTCAAAAGAATTCTCCATTTTGCAAAAGCATTAGACAGATTACTAAAGTGGTCCATTGAGCTTGGTGAGGTTGATATTATATTCATCTCAGGAATAGCGATCAACTCACGACTGCAAAATGACCACCTTAGAAAAGCATTCTAGTAAGCAAGACACTTCATGTAGATGGAGCTTATGGCAGCAATCATTTAGGATTTGCTTTCTTTTAGAGAGTCTGAATGCATTGAGGTTGTCGAGTGCGCCATCATCTGAACTCCTAGAGAGCATTACACTCTAAAGCGTGAGTGCGGGTCCTCAATGACCTTGACTCTTTGCCTGAGCTAAAGCCACTAGGTTGAGGGGTCAGTGTTGCTTGTACCGAATACTGGAGGGGATTCTTTGGTGTCGGGGTAATTGGGAACTGAAACGGCGGCATTGCCAAGGGAGAAATGGGCACCACCTGTGCACAAGGCGAAGGCATCAACATGCCTTGTGGAGGGGGTATAAATCATGCCTGGAAAGGAATTACAGGGATGGCCAGAATGGTAGTTGAACTGGCGGCAAAGCTGTAGCAGTGATGTTTGCTGCTAGAGCAACACCCTTGGCCTAGATCAGTCCATTCATGGCCTTGGTGAGGTTAGTGATCATTCCTCGAAACTCTTGGAATCGTTGGTTGTGGAATATTGAAGCTAAAACTTTGGAGGGAGCTCTGCTTCGAGAGGTGGAAACCTCCGGCTCAACATCTCAAGCAACCCTGCTAATTGTCGGCCTTTTGGAGGGTGGTGATTGCGAGAGCTTCTAATCATCTTTGCTCCTTCATAAGGGTACCAAATATATTGATGAGAAAAAATGTTCGATTATAGAAAGGCGTTGGATCCTGCGGGAGAGAAGATGTGGTCTACAATGATGAGCCACTTAGAACATCAAAATGAATTGAGTAAGAAGCAAACAAAAAAGGGGTACATGGTAAAAAAAAAAGAAGATAAGAATGTAATGGTTCAAAGAGATTCTCCTATATCCACTAGTCGAGCTGAAGCAAAAAGATTCTCTGATTAAAAGAATGATTCACTAGTGGCGATGACAATGAGAGAGTACAAAAGAGGGAGAGGTAACTCTCCTATAGTTATAAAATGAAAGGAATTTAAACCAGCTTGGTTGTAGCTAATTTCCCATATTCATAGGGTTCTCCCCTTGGCTTTGTTGTGAATATGGTTGAAGTAGAGAGAGTCTGTGGTATTAAGGAAAATGTCCTTCGTAAAGCTGTCGGGGGGCTCTATTTATAGTCATTGAGGGAGACTGGGGCTACATGGAGGAGCCAATTTTGACCTAGGATATTAGATATTGATGCTGGGAAAAGCATTGGGAGAGCTACATGTAGCTTGCAAATTCTTTGGAAGTGTTGGTGACTGGGCTCTCGGTAGGGAATATTCCAGAATATCGGGATAGCAATGGGTCGGGTTAAACAAAAACCATAACCCCCCTTCCCCCAACTTTTTTTTAACCATTACTCTTACCCAACTTATACCCGCTTTCGATATGCTCATTCCATCCGCCCCGCTCCTCTTCTCCTAAAACCCTACCTCGCATCATTTCTACCATTTGTACCTGCCTCATTTCACCTCACCCCGCTTTAAATTCATTACTAATAATTTATTTTAAACTAAAATAAAGAGATAATATCTATTTAAATTTTTTTAATCTCAAGATTATGTAATTTTATTTAATCACTACGGGTCATAGGTAAGGGCAGGTATAATTTTATTCCCGAACTTAACTCACCCCATAACGGGTCAAGGATGGTCACAGGTCACTTGTGCAATTTTGCAACCCATACCCATCCTATTTGGGGTGGTCAAGGTAGGTTAAAGTGGTTTGAATAAAAATTACCATTCTTAAAAAATAGCCCTTTGTCAACTTGCTTTATGCGCCTAATGGGAAAAATGACATATACCACAATTGTGGAAGGGATCATAGGCATTGTTTGTAGAATATGCAATGTTGACCTAGGGATTAGAGTACTAGAAATCAATTGTTGGCTTGGATAAATTAGCACTAGAGTCATGGGCTGGTTGAACACTATGCTTAAGGTTGGGAGAATAAGACTCCTATCTGGGTTCAATAGATAGGTGGGCCAACCGTTCTGCCTAGGGTCGCAAACATGTCTCCTTGGAGAGACGGGCAAACCTTGCCCGGGATTACAGCTCGGCTCGGCCTTGTCAAGAATGGTTCGGTCCAACATGGTTGTCTAATTTAGTTCATCATGTCATATAGACGATTGAGGTTAATTTGTAAATCTCAGTGTAAAGCTTCGCCCATTGTATTCATGTTGATGAAGTCTACGTCTATTATCCGTTTAATAAGGTTTATATATTCATTTTCATTTAACTAGCATGAAAATGCATGATATCTGTTCTCACTGCAGGCTTTCTTTTTGGCCTTATGCTAAGCTGATCATTACATGCTGGTTGGTCTTGCCATACTTCAGTGGTGCTGCCTACGTGTATGAGCACTATGTCAGGCCCATATTTGTGAATCAGCAGATAGTAAATATATGGTACGTCCCTCGGAAAAATGATTCATTCAGTAGGCCAGATGATATTCTTTCTGCCGCAGAACGATATATTGAAGAAAACGGGACTGGGGAATTTGAGAAGCTTATAAGCAAGGTATTGATTCTTACCTTAAGCCTTCAATGTTCTTTTATTTCCTTGAAATCAACACTTGTAATCACTGCTTCATGACTTCTATGACAGGGTAAATATTTCATTTAGGGGCCAGCTCATTGTTATCTTGATATTATAGTATGTTATCTTATAGCATCTAGATGTCATCTAATTTTTTATGATATTTAGATGTCACTTTATAGTGATAATTTAATAATTTTTATAAATTTGTCTAAACATATCATCAAATCAAATAATGAAAAATATTATTTAGATAATATAATGTAGCATTAAGATAACATTGAACTAAACACCCTTTTAATTGACTTTTACTTCTATCAATGTATGAAAGTTGCATGTAACTTTTATATATTTTGGTCCTTGAAAAAATGTTTTTCCATTAAATGCAATAGTTTGTCCAAAAAGATCATACACAATGGAGGGAACCAATCTTAGATTTATAAGTTGATCATCAACCTTAGGGATCAAAGTTGGAAAGATTTATAAGTTGGTAAGTGTGTGCCTTGGATCTTTGAATGAATTTACCCTTAAATTTTGATTTATCATATTCCTACAAAGTTGACTAGACAAGAGTAAGTGCTGGATAGTTAAGTAGCAAAATATCCATCAGACAGTGCGGCACAATGGATATGCAAATGAGAGAGAGAGAGAGAGAGAGATGTTTAAGATGATGGTTTGGACATGAGTGTGGGGGACCCTAGACATGTTGGTAAAAGAAAGCTAGGGGAAGAGAAATCAATGTGGTTGATCTGAATTACATCTTGATATTTTATTGTTGTATTCTTACAGGCAGGGAGGGTTCCAAAATCTAGAAGCAACAGCCACACTGTCAATGAAGATGACTCTGCTGTAGAATCCAAGTTCTGGAAAAGTAACAGTCGCTCGTTCTATGATGAAGATTACCATTATTGAAGTTGTGCTGAACTGGAATGTCTCACTTGATTTCCTTAGTTTCGAATGAATATGAAGGGAGTGAGTTAATCTGTTCTGGGTGTCCTTGTAGCTTTCATCACTATTTTGTTCACCTTCCATTAGATAGGTTTTGTATGTAAAGCTGAAATTGGAACTGAAATTGTGTTTCTTCACTCCCTCCAAGTACTGTTGATAGCACTGAGTTAGGAGTTGTAATACTTCTGTAGATTATAGTGAAATGAAACGTATTGTGATAATTTCATGTAACTTTTTTATTTAAAGGTTTTATGCAAGCAAGAAGATTTGTTGGCAAGTAATAGAGGTTATATTGCATTACATTGTTGTAAAAATTAAATCGGACCTGCTTACGTATTAGGCAGGATTAAACTAGTCTAGTGGTAAGGTATTAATTCCTTTTTTGGCATCCAATTAATTCATTTTTATGGTATAATAATTTTTTTATGATAATGAATTAATAGAATGATTAAATTTATTATTGTGATTAATTTATATTATGGTATTATGATAATATTTCGGTGAATTATGGTTCAATTGGTTTGTTGATTGATTTAACTGGTTTGATCATGAATTTAATGCTTAATTATATTTGATTGATTTGTAATTTGGTTTGACGTTTACAGTATTTTAGAGAGAATTAATCTGAATGTAAATGGAGTACGTAAATAGGAAAAAAAAGTGTTTAGTTTAATATTATTATTTTATATTATTTAGAAAACATAATTATTTAATTTAATAATGTATATAGATAATTTTTTAAAAAATTATAAAATTATTACTTAAAAAATAACGTTTAAATATCATAATATTTAAATTATATAATATAATATTAAAATAATATTAAATATTATTAAAAATTTTATAACTCCGTTTTTTTATATTGCCTTATGTTTATTTAAACTTCAGTTAAATGTTACGGTCAGTTGAATTATTAAATTTCTAATAACAAAGTCAGCATTATAATATATAAAACTTAATGTGTTATTAAATTAATATGTTAGTAAAATAAAAAATATAATTTAAAATTGAAAAGTATGTATATAAATCTCCACTAAATAGGTTTATATTTAACTTATAATAAGTGATTGTTATATTAAATTTACATTCACTTTTCATATAATAAAAAACTAGTATCACACTAGTAAATATATTCCACTTTTGTTATATATTTATAATGCTTTAAAAAGTAGATGAACTTGGTATAACCTTTCTATATTTCAATTTAACTTTGATATAAAGAAGACAATTTATACATAAAAAAGAGTTTTTTTGCATTTATTGAATAAAACATCTAAGGAATAACTGCACATCTCACTACATCAAATCTCTCATTCACTGGAGCACAGAAAGCCTACAGATCCTGAAAATATTTAGAAAGTAAAGCAGTAAAAGCTCGAAACTAAATCAACTTGGAGAGAAGGAAGCTAAGTCTCCAGCTTGCATGGTGCCCCTTCTATCCTCTTGAAGGACCCCTCACAGTAGTTGCTGATGTCAAAATTGGTCACAGCATGAACGCCCCGAAGCTCTATCGCTGCGATATCGTAGGCCTCAGCAGCTTCTTCCTCTGTTTCTGAACTCGACCCAAAATAGAAAAATAAATCATCTCACTAAGACAAACATAATCTTCATTCCTTATTAAAACTGAAGTTTCAAAACACAGTTCTCACCAAAAGTTCCAAGGTATATATCTTTCACATCTCTGCTCTCTCCAACCCGACCGATTCGGGCCTGCCATTTTCCGTCTTTCCGCCTTAAGGATCAAATCCCATCGAAGTTTGAAAAAAAATTATTATTAGATTATATACAAGAAGTTCTCCATTTAATGATAAACAGGTGGTACAACGGTTACATGAGAAGGCACAACCTTGTGACTCCACGGTAAGAAGAAGCCCCTCTTGAGAAGCAACTACTTTGCCTGAAAAATTGCTTGTGTTACCAAACTTGGCCAATAGTATTTACTCGAAGGCAAAAAATAGGTTGGTTGTATCACCTTCTTACATGAGCGACGTACTCATCCTGAGTCATGGTTTTCATTGTCTCGAGTTCATGCTCGTATTCAGAAACCTGCAAAAACCATTAACAGAAATTCAAGACAAACCATTTTTGAAGGAATTTTTTTGATAGGATCAACTCAACTACATGTCTGTTTTCATTTAAGCATACTTGAAGCAGCAGTATCTATAAACACAAATGAGTCAGCATCATATGCAATGTCCATATCTTGGTGTGCCTACACAGTACCTGACTCTGAACTCGACAAAAACCCAACCCAGGTTTAGTCAACCTGATTAATTTTGGGTCAGATTTAGTTGCCCTGTTCTCCATTTAATGATAAAAAAAAAAGGTTTTTTTATGTGTGCCATAACAAACTTTTCTAATTACGCAGTGCAATCACACCCAAAGTTTATAAATTACATATACAATACCTAAAAATTTTAGGAGCTTTTACATACATACTCCTTAATTCTTCTTCAATTACATATTAAATATTATTTTATTTTGCAATTTAACCCTCCAAATTTTTTAAAAATTATAACTAGTAGCATATATGTATTCATAAACATATTTATAAAATTTTGTATATACATATCATTAGAAAATTAGCAAAAAATTATATTTCAAAAATCTTAAAAAAGGCCTAAATATGTTATTTTTGCAAGATTTGGGTGGTTAAATTGTAAAATAAAAAAGGAGTTTAATATGTTATTGAAAAAGAATTGAGGGCTATGTATGTAAATCTCCGAAAACTTGAATTTTTGCTTTTAATCTTCAAGCTTACATACAAAATAGCATGTCTATAATTTTTAATGAGCTTTTTTAATAAGTTTTTTTAAGTGTAATTTTTAATGAGTATAGCTCAATTAGAGTCAATTACTGCCTTTTTTACAATGATTGAAATTTGTAAACTATTAGGTGTTGCATATGTAATTTATAAATTTTAGGTATTTATATGTAATTAGGCAAGTTTATTATAGCATACATGTAAATAAAAAAAAAAAACTTTAAAAAATGCTACGCAGAAGACTAGGAGGTGGAGCTGTCGGGCGAAGGAGCTATCTGTGAGATCTCCAACAGTGGAGATGGACAAAGGGAAAAAGGAGTGATCAATCGCGTGGTGGAAGTGTGGAAGTGCCAGAGCAAGGTGTGAAGAGTCAGTGGAACATGAGATCCTCAGTTGCCAGGGAGGAAGATCTTGAACATGATGTCACTAAAGTTGGAGGAGAAGAGAGAAATACTTCTCCAAGGTGTGTAAAGCATAAAATCCACAATTTGTTTAATAGAATAGTCCTTTTCTAACTGAGATTTCCACATCAACAAACTACTGTTCTAGTGTAATACTCACTCATAAGGGGTGTGCATCATGTGAATAACGAGTTTCAATTGACTAACATGTAAACGGACATCCTTCCCGTGTTATATATGTAAACCTCCCTATTTACACATTTGCAACTAGTAAAATAAAATGTTAAACAGCAGCAATTTGTACTAAAAGTTTAAAAATAAATGATCAATATGTCCCTTTGTGTTTCCTAAAATAAAAATAAATCATATCTACTAAATGATTTGTTGGATCAGGTATCCTGATAAATAAAAGGTTGAATAATGGTCCAGATCTTTGATCTATCTATTAAACAGAACATTTGGATAAATGGTATATGGTTCAGGTCTTAAACAGGTTGAGCCGAAGTTGAACCACCTTGCTGTATTGACACATCCCTAGTTACTTCTGGTCTTCTACTCTCTCTTACGCTCTTAAATATTGTGAATGTAACCTCTTTACATTTTGTAAATTGAATACACAAGACGTAAATAAATATGCCGATAACTTTCTACAGGAATAAGATGAATTAGATGATCATACAGGAAAATTTAGTTTGGAGATTTGGCTTGGACCCCAATATTTAAGAACTGCAAGGTCATGTGCCCTAGCTGCCTTCTCTTCAGAATCATAGCTGCCTGCAGAAGGTCAACAGATTCCTTTAAATAAACTGAATTTGCGAACATACTATGAACATAAATCCGTTTTGGACTTACCTAAATATACTGATGCATCGCCACAACAGCAAGGCCAGTATTTCCATTCATGTCAAAGCATCCGAACGAAAATGAAGTAAAGAAACATTATTAAGCAATATATTCTCCATTGTTCCATTGATGTTTTAATGATGTAAAAGTAACAACAAACTTCGTACTTGATAATAGAAAATCCAACATGCAGCTTGTAAATTGAAAACAATTCATACCCAAAATTCAGGAATATTCGTTTGCTAATCAGTGATGCATTATTTTTTTTTTTGAAAGAGATGCATATTTTTTTTAAGTAAAAGTCTTCTAAATTTAATGCCTAGTAAGCAGAATAATGTTTTATCCAAACACACACAAACATCCTTAAGATTCCATCACAACATGGTTATATAATGCTTGGCATAAACTCTAAATTTTATGCATAATACTGCGAGATTCAGGCTTGTACATGAATTAAAATTTCAAATCATCCAATAATGTACACTTGACAAAGAACATGAACTGCAGAAGCGAAGAGCTACTCTTGGCCCTCTTCAATCGTAGGAGTCACAATATAGTATAAAATAGTTACTAAGGAGAGAAACAAATGAGTTAAGCAACAGCCTCAACTTCAATATGAGAGTGGAATTCAGAAAAATTGTGGAAACATACACAATAAAAGGGGGGGGGGGGAAGATAAACAAGGATGACAAGGATCTATTAATCCATAGTTCTAAACTTTAGGCTAGTAATCATCGTGAAACCAAATGAAATTTTAAAAAAAAAGGTGAATAAGGAACTAGGCTTAATTAAATTATCAATGATTGCAAAAAAATGATGTCGGCCATCAATTGGTTATTGTTCACACATAAAATTCTGAATCACGTGTCCCAAAGAACCACTCAATTGACTTGAGTCAGATCAGGTTAATTCATCAAACCAGGCCAAGTCAAGTCTAGAAACCATCATAATCTTTAGGCCACTAGCAAACCTCCAATGTTTCCTCATCAACAGTGGAGGTTCTTCATCCGAGTTCTGCCTCGTTGATGTTCATAGACCAAGGGTCTTGATTGCCACGAAGTTCCTCCCCAAACTTTGCAACGCAAAATCCCTCAAGAACAACACTATCCTCATCCACTCCATCAAAAAAATAAAAAAAAACATTATCTTGATTCACAACCCCGATTAAGAGGGGTCATCAACATTAACCCCAAACGAATCAGCCTTAGCCTCAGTTTAGAAGGGTTGCTAACATCAATCCTAGTTCAGAAGGATTATCAACATCAACCGATCTACAAAGGTTCTCCAGCCTAAACTCATCGCCAAGTGGTTCACCACAACCTCAATCCTAGATGGTTCATTGGTCCAACTTCATCCTAAAGCAACTCATCAATGTATTGCCAGTTTCTTATCTTCTTAATTATTCACATGATCATGGGATTCAAACTAAGATTTGAATTTTTTCAATTTTCATTTTCCGTCTGAAGGAATCTTCTCTTATGAGATTTTGCTACCACATCAACATCCTGGGCTCTTCATCACAACTAATTAGACAACCAGCTCATCCACTTGCCAAGCAGCGTACTGAATTGAGATCCATGTTAAATCTATCTGATGGCTTAACAAGAGGACCTCTATTAAAAGTTACAAAGACAACCAAAAACTTCCACTCATCCTCCCACCCTACTTAGCTATAAATAAAATTCCCTCCAAGGTGGAAGATAGATTGAAATCACCTAATATTGAATTACTCCAGAGCCTGTCTTCTATATAATGACATTGTAACCCTCTAATGTATCCCTGAGTATCCACCTCCTCGCAATGAAGCATAAGCATGGACATGATACGAGTCATGGGGCATGGCATAGAGTAGACATGAGAACACAACAATCTTTCAAAAAATAGGACATGATACTTGTTTACACATTAAATAAATATAATTATTTATTTATTAAAATTTGAATAAAATAAAAAAATCATAAAATTAGGAGGAAGGAAAAAAGTGAAAGTAGGAGGAAGAGAAGAGAAGGATGAGGAATGAAGAAGACAGAAAGAGAAGAGAAAATAGATAGAAGAAGAGAAGGAAGAAGACTGAGAAAAGAAGGTGGGAGGAAGAAGAAAGAGAAGAAGATACCACAAATTTAGCAGGAAAAGAAATCCAATGGGTGGGATGGTGGCGGCTCCTTAATCAAAAGAAAGGCGATTGGGGCACAGGAGATGGGCACGAGAGTTGAGCACAGTAGAGAAACAAAGCTGTGGAGGGTGACAAACAAACTTGAAACTGATTTTACTAAAATTGAACAAGTCTCAATTTATTAAAACTTAAACTAGTTTCATAAAAATCTGAATTAAGTTCCCAATAGTATCTCAAAGTGTTCTAGAGTATCCCAGAAGCATCTTGGACAGTCCTAAAGACGGGAATGGGAAGCAGGCACGGAAGAAAACAAAGCTATGGAGGACGATAAACAAGCTTGAATTGATTTTAGTAAAATTTGAATCGGCCTTAGTTATTAAAACTTGAACTAGTTTTCTAAAAACTTGAATTAGGTTCCCGGAATATTTCAGAAGTGTTCGAACATGTTCGGACGTATCCTATATGTTTTTTATAAATAAAATTAGACACGATTTTTTGCGTATTTGACACGTGTCCTGCTATGTCCATGACATGTTCATGTATACACTATCAATCCAGGATTATGGTGTGAGTGTTTTGCACAAATGCACTTGCAAGCTCATGAGAAAATTGACATTGGTTATGATCAACTAGAAGTTTATTGATCTTATCCCGAGATAATCAATAACTAATTCAAAGTTTAAAAAACAAAAGAAAAATGGAAGTTTAAGATTTTTCTTCAGGATGGATTATGTGACTCTTGAATTAATTAAGTCTATTTTCCTTGAGGTATAGTAGTGAAGCTTTATAAACCAAGTATGAAAAGTTCTCATGAACTAACTTATGTGTCACATTTTCTACCAATAAGATGAATTTAAAATGAACCATGCAGTCTGAGAATTAACAATAGGAAAGAGAGACAAAATGATATCTATAACAAGAGCATGCAGAAAATTAAGCATCCACAGAATAGCCTAGAAAGAATAGAATGAAATTGATAAAACTTTCTGAGAAAGAAGTTTAAATGAGATGGATTCATTTAAATTTTTCCCTAGAGTAACAAAAATAACATCCTGATGGTTGATGTAGCAATTATAAGAAAAAATAACTGAGATGTATCCTAATGAAAAAGACCGAAAAGGTACATGCTAAAATGTTCGAACTCCTCGTTCTTTCATTACTCTGCTGCATGCATATTAAAATTTCGAATTATTGATAAGAAATGATCAAATTCCACCACACTTCAAAAAAAAAAACTTGCATTAGATCAAGTAATAAAGACATGAAACATGACAAAAATACCATGTTTTCCCTTTCTTCTACTCCCTTCTACTCGGCTGGTGTTGTCCCATAGGTGTGCTTCATATTTCCCACTCCACTTGAGCCTAAAACATTATTCAGAAGCCAGAGTTGCCTACCACCACACTAGAAGACCATAACAAAAACACAACATAAATGAAGAAGTGACATATCTAGGTTAAACTCACTTAGTGACTCCATGGTAACACGAGGATCTTGGTACAGAGTATTTCTTCATTGCTGCTGCAAGAAGTCCACCAACCCGCTTCTCTCCACACTTCGCCACCTCTAATGGCACAGAGCCATTAGCAGTATCTTCCATAGAACAAGTTTCATATCCAGCAGACCTCTCAGTAAAGCGAGACTCCTGATTAGTTCCCGATGGCCCTTCGAAGCTATCAGCTTCAGCTTTCATTACAGAATCCACAGACGCTTCCTGTCCGGTAAACCGTTGCCCATAAACTGTCTTCTCAGGCAAACCTCCATAGTCTTGCGGGGCATCCACTACCTTTCTGGCACCCATGAGAGAACTTATGTCGTTTAAACCGTCAGGCAAGCCATTATCACCCTCTAAAGTTTCTCGTTTTCCGGACGCTACCAACGCCGTTGTTCCATATCCAAGAGCTGTCGGGAGATGATCACCTCCAGTAGTCTCAGGCTCAATAGAATCCAGCTTCGCCCAATTGACCGGGTCAAAAGCAGAGCTCACACCAGCAGTATGCAACAGAGAGGTTTCCCCCTCGACGCAGCCAAATCCTTGAATATACGCTGCGCCTTTTTGGCAACCTCCGGCCGCTTGATCGTTCAAGGACGGAAGTCGCAGCTTCCGATTCTCAAAATGATCTCCACTATCCGGCGTATCCAGCGAATCTCGAAGTTTTCTCATTGGACAAAATCCGAAGATAAAGCAATCAAGGGATTCAATGACGAAACTTGTGAAAGATCAAAAGGAAGTCAAAACTTGACCAATTACACACATTCGCATGGATCGTCGTAGAATCTGTCCAGAAGAATTGGTGGATTAATTCAGCGAAAACGCCGAGGATTTGGAGATGCGACCTAGGAAGAAGTAACATAGAGGGGATTACTCGCAACTGGAGGAGAGTCGAGGATTAGGTGAGCTTACGATCCGGTAAGCGGATCTGAGAAGGGAACCGCTCGCTCGGCCTCAGGCTATCGATGAATAGTGGGAGCATCGAGATCCACGCTCGCATGCATTTAAAGCGCGACCTGGCACCTGTCACGTGATCTGCGCCTGAACTGTTGTGCAAGGCCAAGTGCATACAGATTCGTGCACTGATCCATCGATGGGCCGTGGCCCATATTTGTACTACAATTTCCGAGAACGGATTTGGCGTACTGGTTTATTGGTATCTTATAAATCAACTAATTGTATAATTTCACGTTACTATACAAATTATCAAAATTAAATATTTATAATTAAATACAATAAATCAACTTTTAAGTTAAAAGTAATAGTTTTATATTTAATTTTATATTAATATATTTTAAATAAATTTTTATATTTAAAAACAAAAATATTAAATATACACTAAAATTATATTTTTTATTCAAATATAAAAATATGTAAAGATATATACACAAATATATATATACAATGCACAAAATAAAAATCGTATTTAAATATAAATTTAATATTATGTGCACGGTGTAGTATTAAATCCATATTCGAATATGATTTAGAGTTTTGATGCTGTACAGTGAGCAGTGCAATTAAATTAAAATACAATTTTCATTATTTTGCAATCAAAATTGTATTTAAAATATTTTTTTAATATTAGAATTTAGGAGTTTAAGGAATTATAATCTTTAAATTCATCAAACAAACTAAAAAATTGCTAAAACTTTAAAACATCAATTATTACAACATAATCCAATAATACCTAAGAACAACTTTGTTTCTTAATTAGTTTGATATTTTATTTGTTAATAATATATTAATAATCAAACTAATATCAAAATTTTCAAATTAAATTATCAAATTAATTATAATATAGGTAATAAATTATTAAACATATTAAAAAAATATAAAATTAGTTTTGGATTCTAGTTTGACATCAAATGCTCACCAAAAAAATTACGGTGATTCAATTATATAAATTATATTTGAATAATAATATAATATATCATAATTTTTATGAATTTTTTAATCTATGAAATGAACTTAAAATTAATCTGTAATTTAAAGTTTCAGTTATCCTAATATTACCTAATAATGCCTAGAATTAATTTTATTTTTGAGATAGTTTAATATTTTATTAGTTAACAATGGGTTAAAAATTAATGAAGTAAAATTAATATCAAAATAATTAAATTAAATCTTCAAATTGAAATAAGATGTAACTAATATGTTAGTAAAGATATCATAAAGATATCTAGTTGATTTGATTTCTGATTGGATACCAAATGCTCGTTCAAGATATTTTAATTATATATTTTTTAAAATGCTATTTTTTATACTTATTATCAAAACTTAATTGTATTTTAATATAAAATTTACATCTAATGATGTAATATTTAGATGTTAAATTTCAAGTTTTACATATAAAGTACGGTTAAATTTTGCATTAAATATATTAATTAAAAATTTAATATTTAAATAATTTTGTAAATATTTTTATAGTATAATATAATTCAAAATGGGATTTAAAATGTATTAAAATTGAGTTTAGTTTAATATGAGAAATCTTGAATTTAATTATTGAAAATTTTAGACCTAATTATAAGAAAGTAAAAACTAAAGAACCAAAATGTAATTATGCAATTAAATTGATAAGAATATAGATTTCTCTCTAAAGAGACTGAGAGAGAAAAAAAAATAAGAAAAATAATAATAAAGCTTTAATTACTTTTTTTTTCTGCATTCTTTGTGAGAGTCAGCGAAAACACAATAATTTAACTTAATTGACGGCTTATCGATAAAGTTTGATTAATAGGTTGGCTTATGCGCAGCATCTTGCAACGGAAAACAAAAGAAGCGTGCGTGATAGAAAAGATAAAAAACTTTGATGTATATTTATATAGATTTGAATGAGATAATTATAAATAGGTTGGCTTTACTATCAATAGAAAAATAGCAAGAGAAAGAGAAAAAAAAAAGCAAGAGAAATTTTGGTTGGTTTCTAAGAAATTTTATTAAATGGAAATTAAAGTGAGAGGGGCCCAACTTATATGCGATTTATTTGTTGATTAAATATTTATTTTTATTATTACATATTCAAGTTTATAAATTTTTTAAATTTTAAAGATTATACAACATGCTATGGATTTATATTACATGTTACTTGTATTGTTCGATTGTTAAAAATAATATGATTATATTATAGTATCATAACTAAATGAGTTATTAAGTATCCATTTCATATGAAATATTATTATTTAGAATATTGATATTAAATTGAGCATTACGTGTTGAAAAAAAGTAGAGTACTTGAAATATTAATCTCTAGCTCGAGCTATTGATATTGTTATACTATAATTATTGTATAGAAGTTTCTCTATTGCACTACTAATGTAAGTAATTTCTCTAGAAGTTTTCTTATTGCACTACTGATAGAAATTTTTTTTCAAGTAGTCACATATTGATATTGATTATGGTATTGATAATGAGATTTTCCCATTACACTATTGACGGAAGTAATTTCTCGATGAGATGAAGGGCTAAAACAATAGTCTAAAGTAACTCAGGACTCTAACTTAAAGGAATGCAAAATAAATCAAAAATGAAGAAAAAAATATGCTATAGTTTTGTTATCGATACTGCTCTTGTCATTATTACTATTGTTATTATTATTGTTAAAATTCATATTTAATTTATTGTAATTCTAATATGCTATTATATTGATATTTTCATATGAATTTGATTAAAAATTTCTAAATTGTAGGACTCAGCTCCTTAAATATCTTCAGGTTCATAAGCTACTACACAGAAGGGAGAGTAATGGATAATTATCTTGAATAGCAGACTTTCTCTTTTACATATAATTTTTTTTATAAGAACAACTATATATAGTGTACTATAGTTTAAATATAAAAATTTAATCTCGTTATTATATACTTACTTGGTACTAGCTCAAAATTTTATTTAATACACTTTAATGGTATAATTAAAGCTAGTGCGGTAGTGTTAATTATCATAATCGGTTATTTTTTAGGTTGATTTATTATTCTGTTGCTAATTATTATCATTTTTTTAGCAGAATGTGACAACTGCCCTCTCTGCAAATATTATTTTTTTTGTAATACAATACAATCTCTTTGATACGTTGTCTCAACGAATATTTTAATTTTAACTATAATCAAAATATCATTTCATATTTAATTTTGATTTCAAAATTGCCAAAAATTATTTACTGTACTTTGAAACTTTCATATTCAAATACGAATTAAATGTAATGCGAAAAATCTCCATTTTGTTTTCGTATTTTATTTCAAATGATCCCACACAATTTGTATGTATTTGAATATGATTTTAAAATTTTAATGCTGCATAATATGCAAATGTAAATTGTATTAAAAAATAATTTTAATTATGCAACAGTCGTTTATAGTATTTGTTATTATATAAATAATATTTACATAAAATTATAATTTATTATAATTTTCACGAATTTCTTTACCCATTAAATGAATTTAAAATTAACCTATAATTTAAAGCCTAATATTGTCCAATATTACCTATGAGTAATTTATTTTTTAATTAATTTAATATTTTATTACATAATAATACATTAAAAATTAATAGAATAAAATTAAAATCAAAATAATTAAATTAAATCATTAAATTGAAATATAATGTAACTAAAGATGTCAAAAAAATATCAAATCAATTTGATTGTCAGATTGATACCAAATATTCGTTAAAATACATTGTAATTTTATAAATTTTTATAATGCTTTTTTTTATAATTATTAGGGTAAATTGCACAGAGGCCAATGAGATCAGAATAACACTGCAAATAAATCCTATATTTTGAAAAACATAAATTTAAATTTTTACATTTGTGTTTGCGCTGTCATTTGATCTCACGTTTGAAATTTGCTAATTTTTTACTATTTTACCCTCAAATTATTTACCAATTTTTCACATTATTCTAAAGCATTTCGAGAGAATTATAAAAGCATTTTAGTTCATATAAATATGGCTAACAATAAATTTAATCTTTACTGTCTAATTGGATCATCCAATAAAATAATATTTAAATTAAGAGACTAAATGACAGTACAAATATAAACTCGGAATTTAAATTTAGACTTTTTAAAATATGAGACTTATTTGCAGCGTCATTCTAATCTCAGGGGCCCATGCGATTACCCTGCTTATTATCACAATCATGGTAATATAAAATTTACGGCCACTGCTCATCCGGCTCATCCTTCGGAATCAGATCTGGGATGTGATATGATTTCGAGGGATGAATTGAGACAGTATTTTGTATGTAAGCTACCGTACTCATTATGGAAGTTTATTTTTGTTGTTTTATGTTTTAATTTGTATTATAATACAATAATGTTAATAGTTTAAAAAAGTTAGCAGGTTTAACCCAACCAAATTGCTCCTTTAAATAGGGCAAGGGCTAGGGTTTTAAGCAGAATGCGGGAGCTAGGGTTGCAATCGGATCGTGTTTTTCATCAGAAGATAGGCCCAGAAAGGGGAAAGAACCAGCAGAGGGCGGCGAGATGGTGCATGTTTCTTACTATAGGAACTGTAAGATTTTTTTTTTCCCTTTCTATCGAGATCATTGCTGATCTTCTGTCGAACGAGATCATTCTGGATGTACGCATCTCATTCTGTTAGATCGTTCATCTTGCGAACTTCTCGTACTTTCTTAGACGTTTTATTCGATCTGCGAAGTGATGATAATGTCTCCAAGATTTCGACAATGTCTGTTTGATTTTACTGTGTAGATGGGAAGACTTTTAAGAAACCCCGCCGCCCGTACGAGAAGGAGCGGCTTGACGCTGAGTTGAAGCTGGTGGGTGAGTATGGTCTTCGCTGCAAGAGGGAGCTGTGGAGGGTTCAGTACGTGCTGAGTCGGATTAGGAATGCTGCGAGGCACTTGCTGACATTGGACGAGAAGAACCCACGTCGGATCTTCGAGGGCGAGGCCCTCATGCGCAGAATGGTTAGGTATGGGCTTCTCGACGAGAGCCAAAACAAGCTCGACTACGTCTTGGCCCTCACCGTTGAGAACTTCCTTGAGCGGCGGCTTCAGACCCAGGTGTTCAAATCTGGGATGGCCAAGTCCATCCACCATGCCCGTGTTCTTATTAGGCAGCGCCATATCAGGTATGCTTGCTCGATCCCTTTTTAATTGCTATTTTAAATGCCTTAGAGTGTGACAGTGTGGTATGGTGACTGTTAATCGTAACTGTATTCTGAGTGTTGATGGACCGATTAGTTGAAATTTTTAATCAGTTTCGTAGAGGAACCTTTTTTTGTAGAAATTTCGTGGAAGAATTTATATAGGGCATTGTCTCCTTGGTTTCAGATAAAAATGATAATGTGGCATTTGCTAAGGTTCCTATTGCTTCTAACTTAGAATTATTTTACTGATTGGATGTAAATTTGTTCTAGATTTCAAATTAGCAGGTCTGCAATACTGTCTGACATGGTAGGATTTTGGTCGTTTCTTCTTATTTGGCTTCTTACGTATCAATCTACAATTCAAAACTGCTCGCCTGTAATTGTTGCAATGAATTCTTGTTCTGTGTTTTTTATTTTTAGATTCCTTTGGTATCTTTTGGTAGGAAAACTTTGCACAAATTCAGCTTCATATGATGCTTTATCACTGAAGCTGTTAAATATATTGAAATTTTAGTAAGATGTGATTTTTTTTTCCTTCATCCGTTATAGAAAATTTGATTAGGTAAATTCCATATAGTTGCTGAAGAATGATGTTTCTGTAATTGATCCTGCTATCAAAAGTTAAATTGCAATGATTCTATTAACCTTGTTCTTTAATTGCATAATCCTAGATGTTCCAAGTACTATATAAATTTTTAGGGTAGTAGTGGTCTGAGAATAGTATAGTTTATTCCATAACTACTATTAACTTATTAGAGCGTTTGCTACAGGAAGGAATTACTATAGGTAGTCATCTGTTTTATCTTTTATGTAATATATTGTTAGGTTTAGTTTTCATTTCGTTTTCATAGTTGTCATAATTATAAATTATTGTTTTTAAATATACCTTAAATTTTTCTGGTTGCTAGTTTTTATAGCAAAAATTTTGTTATTTGTTGTTACTTTCTAGTTCTATGGCCTAGTTTTTCAATTATAGCATATTTTGCATGCATTTTGATTCTTCTTATAATTGGCTTTTATAGAACTTCATAATTTATAGGTTTCTAATGTGTCTTTCATCTATCTGTACAATGCCATCTTCCTTGCTCTACATTAGCTTCATTTTTTGTTTTAAACTTTGGGCTTGTTTGGCGGACTTAACTGTGGCTTCATGAATAACTAAATCAAACCTTTTGCTTAGAAAAAAAAAGGGAATCCCCATGCTGAAGGCTCTCGCTTTGCGAGAGTACAAGGGTAGTACATTATACGTAGTTTTTCCTTCATTTAAAATAAAAGAGGCTTTTTCATTTTTTGGTAATTGATAAAGCACAATGGAAACAAAGGATTCATGTAGCCGACCCCACCTAGTGGGATTAAGGCTTGGTTGTTGTTGTTGTTGTAGGCTTTTTCATTTTTTTTGCCAAGAAAAGTCTATATATATATATTTTTTGAACAAATTTTGAAGGAAAATATCAACAGATAAAAGTACTTTTTTTTTCAGCTTTACGAGTTTTTGCTTTTTCCTACCCAGTAGTTCATCGAAATATGGTTACATTTTTCCTCAAAAAAGAATTCCTGGAATAATGATGATTAGAACGGTTCTATTATCTGAAAATAGCCATCATCCTGTTGATATTGACACAAATCTTAGGTAGCATAACCTCCTCAAAAGTTCAGTATCATTATCTTGTCTTTGTTTACTGATTAATAAATTTTAAAATGACATCCTTTCAAATAGATAATACTTATTCAGTTACTGGGCACTATGATGAGTTTTTTGCTGCATATGTGAAGTTGGTGTGCTAATGATTCACAGCTATCAAGTCCTTTTCATTCTGAGTGCCTTCTTTACCTTTTTTTCACTTGGGAATGAATTCTTCGGTCTTTATATGCTTTTAACAATTTACTGAAATATTATTTTCTAATAGTGTAATTTGATTTTCCTAGAAGAAAGTCAGAATTTATACTTGTGAATTGCATTTAATGATTACATCTTGTTTCCTGTGAGTCAAGTGAGTTCATTGCAATACTGATTATGATGCTTCTTCATGGTCATAATTGCTACTGAATTCATATTTATATATTATTTTGTGAGTTGATTGTGCCAGGGTCGGGAGGCAGCTTGTTAATATCCCGTCCTTCATGGTGCGTGTTGATTCTGCGAAACATATTGATTTTGCACTCTCAAGTCCTTTTGGTGGTGGCCGACCTGGTCGTGTGAAGCGCAAGAATGCCAGAGCTGCTGCCAAGAAGGCAGCTGGTGGTGACGGTGACGAAGATGATGAGGAATGAACTGCAGGCTTCATTTTTCCAGTCAGTGATGAACATTTTGTTTCCAGTTCAGTGTTTTCCTTCACTATATTTTCCGCTGCAAGTTTAGTTCGTGCCTAACGATCTTTATACTTTTTTGACATGTTTTGATTTTGATAAATGGTGTGATCAGAGACAGTTTAAAGCTATATTTTTTTGAAGCAACAGTTCATTTGTATTCAGTACTCGACACATTTGCCCATTGTTTTTGTTTCTACATGCAATGCTGTAATGGTGATTGGTGTTATGTGTCAACATTCTGGTTGGGTTCTTTCAGCAAAAAAATAATAATAATAATAATGTTGTGTTTAATTTATTTGAATATTTAGAATTTGTGAAGAGGTGGTGGCTTGAGGGAATATTTTATAAGAAATCTGGAAATTATATGGAATTTAACTTTAATTGCATGTATCATCAGGTTGATCATGCCAAAATTGCCCTCGTAGGGAATGAGATTAATAATAAATCCTTTCCTCACTACATTTTTGAGTTAAAGCATAGGGGATGTATGGTCTGACCTTTCCATTGCTCATTATTAATAGAGGAATGCTCTGCAGCTTCAGGCTTCATCAAATGGCTTTAAAAGTTAAGTCTAACTAAAATTCTTACATTGTAACAAAAACTAAAAAGTTGATTTTTGTTTGAAAATTTTAATTGGCTTCATCAATGTTGACAATGTTGAGGTTATTTATTGAAATATGTAGCACTTTTTTATGAAGAAATGTGTATACTATTCTTGTTAATATCATCTTGTCTTTCTATCATCTTCTCTTGTTAATATCACTTACCTTGAAGAAAAAAAATGAGGCGCTTGTTTGCAACTTTTGTATTAATTATCTGCCACACCAAAAGCATGAGCACAATGATCATGTTTAGTTTTAAATTATTTTTGATATCATTCTCCTTTATTCTTTTCATTAAAAACTTGACCTATAGATTGTGAATTTATAAGGATAGATGAACATATTTTGTAGTTTTTTACAACATCCCTACTAAACTTCTTCATTCATTTATTAAGAAGTTTAAGAAGAGAAAGGAAAATTTCTATTTAGTTTTTATTGATTTCAAAAAAGCTTATGATAAAGTCTCACCATAGAAGGCAGTCTATCCGACTCCTATTCTATCACTTTTTGCAGATAATTAGAAAAAAGTTCTCCTTTTTTTAGTTTAAGTATTTAGTATGATGAAATCATAAACCAAAAAATGATCTAAATAGCATTCATGAGATATAATTAAACCGTAGATACAAGCTTCTTACAATGAATATGCAAGAACATGATCCCTACAACGACCAAATTGCATAGAACAGACCTAATGGAGTCATTTCTCTGTTTGTGGGGATGTAGTGTTCAGGAGGGCATATATTTCACTAGGGAAGCGACAGTAGCCTCTACAGTGCAGTGAAGAGCATCATACAACAGATCTATGCTTTATTCTCACCAACATTTTATTTGAAGCAAAAGTTAGATATACTAGTGAAGGCAACTAAAAGTAATAAAAGAGATGCGGCTTCAACTTGAACCTACGACCCTTCTTACTACTAGCGCTAGTAAAATTTCAAGGCGCATCGAATGCCAATCCTCTCAGTCAAGATTATTGTCTCTCAGAATTGAACATCATGATTCACAACTTGAACCATTTTGAGAGCCATTGGAAACCGGCAACCCTTTTAGAGCCATGTAGAAAACACATGGGTTCCATCACTTCTTAGGTAATTCAATGTTAATTTTATGGGTCATTACAAGGCGATGGCGTAGCTGATACTGGATTCCTCATAAGGGACCATACAATGAACTCTAACCAACAAGCAAGCAAGCACCTCATCACAAGTACAGTTCCCACAACTAAAAACTCTTGAAGAATTAAATGTTACAATGACAAGAGAAGAAAGTACAAAGGAAATTTGGTTAAAGGGTGATACTTTTGAGGTTCTCCATCTCATTCAATAAACAATGAGCATGCATCATGATACCGATGAGAAGTCTTTGAAATCAACAGGAGTTCCACCACAACAATTTTGCTATTGGACAACACAGTAGAAATCCTTGCATCATTCTGCTTTTGTAGACTCACATATACAGTGTAACGTAAACAAAGCGGCTGATTATTTGCCTCACAAAACTACATTAGACAAATTTTGTTAGAAGATAGCTATTAATTTGCAGCATCTTCAAAAAAGATATTGGTTCATATATTGTGTTAATTGTACTTAGTTTAATGCTAAAGGCCTAGGCTACCTTTCAAAGTCTAGAATAGCTTCTGATCTCAAATCATTAACTTTTGGTCTTATTTAGGCTTCGTTTGGTTTAGGCCACTTTTTTGGCCCAATATAATTTCAACTATAAAAATCAATTTTATTTTACTTTCAATATAAATGTAAATATTATAATTAATTTTATTTCACATCTTACACACTTTCTTATTAGACCTAGAAAATAAAATAAAAAATTCTTGTTAAAAAAAAGCTCGAACCAAATGAGGCCTTAATGTAGCTTGTCATGACCTGGTGAGAAGATTAGATATATTAGAAAATTAGAATGTAAATTATGGAACAAATCGTTAGAGAAGAGTGCATATGGTGGTTCTTATAATGGAATAGTCTAAATAATGATGTATTGGATGTTATCAAAATAATCGATGGAATAGTTTTGGTGAAGATGGTAGTTGGTGCAAAAGTTATTAATGCTTTAAATGCTTATAATTCACAATTAAGTTTAACAAAAGTGCATTAAGTATCAATTTTGGGATGACATTAATGATCTTATTCAAAGACACATAATGAAGAAGGGTTTCTATTGGAAGATATTTAAATGGATGAACAAGTAGTAATAAGGTTGATTTTAAGAGAGTATATAAATTCTCCTCCTAGATAGTATCTACCAATTCCATCATGTTCACTGATTGAGAGCCAACATTTCAACCCAATCTAATTTTACTTTTTAAAATGATATAAATAAGTTTGTCAATCTACAACACCCACAGTGCCTAAAGCTTTGATTGACAAGGGGAAAAGCACCTAGTTTCCAAGAGAATTTTGGACTGCATTAAAATGGCAAAAAAACAAAGCTAAATCGTTTGATATTGCCAAGGTTATGAGGCTATTGAAAAATAGATTGCATAAGGACAAGAACAAAATCATGTGAGCATTATCAAAGTTAAGAAGTATAATACCATGCGATTGAAACCTACACAAGGGCTACCTTTGCACAGAAATAATCTTGGACAAATGTCCAAGCGAATTTAAGTGTTGATATCTCAACTTATGAGAATCAAAATAGTTATTATTGCCATGTGTAGGGTTTCCAATGAGTTGAGTTCAAGAGGGTTTGCACTAACTCAAACTTGACTCAAATAGGTTAAGCTTAACTTGATCTCAAATCAAACTCAAATTTTGTTCGATAACAAGCCAAGTCATCTCGAAAACTGATTTTGAGTTGAACTGCATTGAACCAATTTCGCCTCGCCTCAATTTTTTATTATGATCTCCCAAGCCATCCCTCCTAAAGAGAGAGAGAGAGATCTTAGACCTGCTCGTAAGAGAGGAAAGGATACAGAATGGAAATGAAAAGGGAATAAAACAAAAGATTTTGGAAGATAGAGTCATCAAGGAAAATGTAGAATCAAGTATGATGTTTAGAGGGGGGGTGAATAGACGTACTTAAAAGTTTTAGATTTATTTTACTTAACATAAATAGTTAATACTATAAATAAAAAGTAGATAACACAAGCAAAAATAAATATGAGTGCAAACAAGAAAAAAAATCATATTCAAAATGAACACACGATATAATGTGATTCGGCTAAAACACAAGCCTAATCCACCCCACCCCGATCAGAAGAATTTTATTATAACACACTCCTTGGTTTAGGCGAAGACGCCCGTATATAAATCCTCCTCTATCTACTCACTCGAGGCTTTCCTCACTTTTAAGTGAAAGTACACTCACTTACCTTCTCTAACCTTTATTTGAACGCCCTCTTCACACATAATATGAACGCAAAAGAAAATAACAAAATATTATAATGAAAGAACAATCACTCACTCTTCTTCCTTATGATCGAATCTTGAGAGCTAGAAGAAGAATGGATGGAGAGCTTAAGCACTTGAGTCCAAATCATGCCTAAATCGCCTTGAACGCTTGATTAAATCTCCACTTGAATGCTTTACTCACTTTGAAATAGTGAAGAATGAAAGTGGTTGCTAAGAAAAATTAGAGTGTTCAATCAGCCAAGAAAAATGCCCCCAAAACTGCCATCTCCTTATATAATGAATAGCCCAAAGGCTAAAAAATAGGCAGGAGGAGACCTAGAGGTCAACCTCAGGACAACCCCAACCTAGCCGTTGGAGATTCAAAATAAACCAAAGTTTAAGTCCAAGGTCGACCTCACTATTGAGGTCGCCACCAAGTCGACCTAAAAAAAATCCCCTTAAAAGGCCAAAGTTTCTATCGAAGGTCGCTACTGAAGGTTGACCTGGGGTCGATCTCAGTACAAAGGTTGACTCTAGGTCGCCCTCACTACTGCAGGTCGCCCTCCAGCCAATTTAGAGCTACCCTGGAGCTAGCATAGCCTAAGGTCCATCCCCAGATTGACCTCACTACTGTCAAACAACACCATAAGGTGAATTTCAACTTTTTAATTGATTTTAAGATTATCTAATTAACACGTATGTGATTCTAAGTGCTCAAACTCACATCCAACCTATTCTAGCAATCAAGATCAACTTCAAAAAAAAAATTTAGTCTCAAATAAAAATAAAAATACAACAACATAAATGAAGTTTACTCTACTTGATCTTGAAAGCTTGATCACTTCTCTCCAACTTGATTTGGTCTCAATTTTAATGCAAATAAATATTTTTAATTATCTAACTTGATCACAATTGAGAAGTAATTTTAATAAACCTGTGATCAAAAAAATATTAAACAATTTCATTAGTACAAATTAATTTAAACGTATTGCTAAAATTAAATCTCAATATTACTATAAGGGAAGAACCAACAAAAAATAATAGGAAATTCAAACTCAACTCACCTAAATCATGATGGCGCTTTTCATCAAGACATTTTAAATCTTTTTAAAATTATAAATATACATTATATCATTCGAGCCAACTCAAAATTATGCATGAGCGAGTCTGCATTGACTCAAAGCCCAATTGGAAATTATTCAATTTGGTTTTGAGTTTCTTGTTCTGTGCAACCTATAGGAGTGAAACCATTCAAGCAACTCAATATGAACCAGCAACCAATATGCCCGCATATCACATATGTTCCTATGTTTCTACACGCATCCTCGTTTTGCAATATTTCTAAAAATAAGGAAAAGAAGACCAATGTCCCAAGTATCTTTTAATGGCTGGTATTGCAAGACTGGAGCATACCTTTGACATGAGATATAGTGTATTTGGGTTAGGAAAAAACTTATTTGTACACCACTTGCGACATCATGTTATTGAATCTATTTCTCTCTCCAATCCCATCAAAATTTATGGCCAAATCACACAATGACACAAATCATAGGGCTTCCATAATCTTTTGTTCTAAAAACAAGGCCCCATAGAGTAGCCAACAAGGAAAATTTTTAAGAGTGATGATGACTACTGGATAAATGGAACCAGTAGTCATCATCACATAATGAGGGTAACTGTAAAAACCAAAGAAGTAAACCTACATATTCTAAGAAAGGGACTATCCAAATCGAAAAAACCGTTGCTTCCTATTACATTTATGGTTTTATACAAAAAAAATCATAGAAGAATATACAGGAAAGGCAAAGAGAGATAATGATACTAATCCCTAAATCTTGCATACAGGAAACGAACATGCAACGAAGAATGAAAGATAACTAGAAGAAAGACAACACTAAGGCCATGTTTGGCAAGCAACGAACCAGATCTTTTTCCTAATCTATTTAGAGATTCCATTCGTTTCAAAAATCATAAAACAAACAACATAAATGGAAAAGAACAATTCACCTGAATAAGCCCTGACAGTCTCCACTCTCGTCACCTCTTCAGCGAGTACCGGCAAATCCACCCCCAAGATCTCCTCGCCTCTCTCCATTCCAACGCCTTTTTCGCCATCTTATGCAAACATCCAAACAACCAACAAAATGAGCAAAGGAGAAGCAAGACTTCTACCATTTACTACGAAAACGATCGGGACCTCGAGATGAGTCTCCTACGATAGCTCGCAGGTTGCTCAGTAATGTCTCTGTAAAAAGACATGAATGCATAATATTATTTGCTTCTTCCATCTTTTTTGTGCTCTCAGCTCTATATATTTTTTCTTTACATTTATGTTTCTCTATTTTTCACTGCAGAAAATAGAAAATTATTTTTTTAATCTATTTTCTACAGCAAATTATCCAACAACTATTGGTATCAGAGCCAGTGAAAATCTATAAAAGGTACTTACAGCAACAAAGGAGCATCTCAAAAGCAGAGCACATATAAGATATTCGATCAAATTCCTATGAGGTTTGGAAAAGACATTATGGCTTTGAATACAAATTCTGTAAGTGCATCTCAGCCTTTAATTCCAATATTTAAAGGTAAATGCTATGAATATTAGAGTATTAAGATGAGAACTCTGTTTATATCACAAGATTTATGAGATTTTGTTGAGTATGGATATGTAGATGAAGAGGATGAAAGGAAAGCAAAGAAAAATAAAAGAAAGATGCCAAAGCATTGGTTTTTATTCAGCAGGGAGTATATGAAACAATTTTTGCAAGAATAGCAACAGCAAAAACATCAAAAGAAGCATGGGAAACATTAAAGTGTGAATATGAAGGCTCAGAGAAGGCAATCTCTATAAAGCTTTAGACTCTACGTCGTAAGTTTGAAAATCTTTTTATAGAAAAGAATGATAAACTTGATACCTTTTTATCTAAAGCTTCAGATATTGTCAGTCAAATAAGACTATATGGTGAAAATTTTACTGATCAAATTATTATTGAAAAGGTGTCAAGGAGTTTAATACCACAATTTGATCATATTGCTGCAGCAATAGAAGAGTCTAAGGATTTATCTGCACTAACATTTGATAGTTTAAAAGGTTCCTTGCAAGCTCATGAAGCCAGGTTAAAGCAAGCTGAAAAAATTGAAGAAAAAACATTTCAAGTAAAGGCGAAATCATCATCTCAGAAGGAAAAATCTAAGAGAACATTTGAGCATGGCCGAGGAAGAAGGCCGTGGAAGAAGTAGAGGAAGAGGCCAGTTTGTAGGAAATGAAATTCAAAGGCATCATCGATTTGCTGGAAATAAAATTCAGAGGCATCATTTCAATAGAAATAAAGGAGATCAATATGGAGTTCAATGTCACTATTGCAAGAAATATGGTCATGTTGAAGCAAATTGCTGGAGCAAATAAAAACAAAAAAAATTTGTAGAGAAACAAGCAAGTTATAATGAAGAAAAAGAAAAATCAAAAGAAAGTAAGTTATTCTTGGCTTGTTCTCACTCAAATGATAACTTAAATGATATTTGGTTCCTTGATAATGGCTATTCCAATCATATGTCTAGTGTGAGATCTATATTTTAAGATTTAGATAAGTCACAAAAATTATAGGTCAGACTTAGAGATGATAAACAAGTTGAAGTTGAAGTTGACGGAAAAGGTACACTTGTTATTAAGACTGCCCAAGATAATACAAAGCATCTTGATAATGTTTTCTTTGTTCCAAAGCTAGCACATAATCTTCTAAGTATTAGACAGTTGGTTGCTAGTGGATATAGTATTTTATTTGATAATACAACTTGCAAGATTAAAGATAAAAAATCTATCCAGATCATTGTTGATATTCAGATTATATTAAATAATATGTTTCCTCTCAAAATTTTAAGTATTGGCAACCATGCATTAATTATTAAGAAGATGAATAAATCATTTCCGTTCTGGGCATCTTCGTATCAATGACTTAAAGCTTTTGAATCAAAACAACATGGTTATTGGTCTTCTTAAAATTATTGATTTGGAAAATATATGTGAAGAGTGTTTGTATGGAAAGCAAAGTAGAAAATCATTTTCTATTGGAATGGCATGGAGAGCTACTTATCCACTGGAATTGGTATATTCTGATTTATGTGGACCAATGAGAACAGAATCTTTGAGTGGTAATCGTTATTTTATACTTTTTATTGATGACTATACTTGCATGAATTGGGTTTATTTTTTGAAAAGCAAATCAGATGCATTTGAAGCTTTTAAAATATTTAAGGCATTTGTAGAGAAGCAAGTGGTTATTTTATTAAGGTCCTTCGAACGAATAGAGATGGTGAATTCTTATCGCATGAGTTTAAGGAATTTTGTGAAGAAAATTGTGACGCCCGTAGCCGAAGAGTGCGGGGAGTGACGCCGAGTGATGTTTTAAGAGAAAATAATCACTGAGGCAAGGAGTGGCTCCTAACAAGCTTCTAGGCCGAGTAATGAGTGGTGAGAAGGGCACAGAAATGAATAGTCCGACATCGGAAAGAGAGCGAGATCCTGAGCTGTATAAGTAGATAACGTGATCTCAAATAGTAGAGGCGCCTTTGGGGGCAAAATCGTGAGACTAATGATAAAAAACTTCGTAGTTAAGCGTGCTTGGGCTGGAGTAGCACTGGAATGGGTGACCTTCTGGGAAGTGCTCAAGTCATGTAATTTTTCTAAAATCAAAGCGTACAATATCTCTACATTAAGATCACAAGATATTATAATATGGTATCAGAGCCGACCTCCTGCAGTACGATGTGGTTCGAGGGCGAACCAGGCGGAAGCTGGTGGGCCTGTGACGCCCGTGGCCGAAGAGGGCGGGAAGTGACGTCAGGCGATGTCCTAAGAGAAAGGAATCACTGAGGCAAAGTGCGGCTTCCTAAGAGAAAGGAATAATTGAGCCAAAGTATGGCTCCTGACAGGCTTCTAGGCCGAGTAATGAGTAGTGAGAGGGGCACAGAAATGAATCGTCCCACATCGGAAAAGGAGCGAGATCCTAAATTTTATAAGTAGATAATGTGATCTCAAATAGTAGAGGCGTCTTTTGGGGAAAAACTTGAGGCTAATGATGAAAAATTCTGTAGTTAAGCGTAATTGGACTGGAGTAGTACTTAGATGGGTGACCTCTTGGGAAGTGCTCAAGTCATGCAGTTTTTTTAAAGTCAAAGCGGACAATACTTTTACATTGAAATCACAAAATGTTACAAAAATGGTATACACAGAGAGCTTACAGCACCTTATACACCTGAGAAAAATGGGGTGGCTAAACGAAAGAATCACACAATAGTAGAAATGGCTAGAAGTTTATTAAAAGCTAAAGGAATTCCCAATCAATTTTGGGCTGAAGCAGTTGCTACAGCTATGTATTTGTTGAATATATCTCCAACAAAAGCAGATTTGAACAGAACTCCATATGAAGTTTGGAAATGTAGAAAACCTCGAGTAAGCCATTTAAAAATATTTGATTGCATTGCTTACGCTTATGTTAGTTCTCATGATCGCCACAAGCTTGAAGATAAATCTGAAAAGTGTATCTTTATTGGTTATTGCCTGCAATCAAAGGCCTATTGATTATATAATCCTTGTAACAAGAAGCTAAGCATAAGTCGAAGTGTTATATTTGATGAAAACTTAAGCTGGAATTGGAGTGATGATAAAATGGAATTGCAGAGTCATAATTATGTTGAAAGCATTATTTCAGATTCCTCTTCTTTTACAGATTCAAGAAATCTTAATATTTTATCTCCAAGCTCAATGTCAACGGGATCATCAAGCTCATCTCCAAGCACATCATCAAAGGCATCTTCAAGTAATAGAAATTTGATGTCATCTAGTAGCTCTTCAGATGAAGATTCATCAAAAAATTTTAGATCATTAAAGGACATTTATGATAATTGCTTTGCTCTATTTGTTTCAGATCCCATTAGCTTTAAGGAGGCCATAAACATTGAAGACTAGTGCCAAGATATGAAAGATGAAATTGCAGCAATTGAGAAGAATAATATATGGACATTAATTGATTTGCCTGAAGGAAAGAAAGTTATTGATTTGAAATGGGTTTTTAAAACAAAGTATCATGCTGATGAGAGTATTCAGAAACATAAAGTATGACTTATTGCAAAGGAATATTCACAAAAAGAAGGTATCAATTTTCAAGAAACCTTGTCTCATGTAGCTCGCAATGAAACGACAAGGGTTTTATTAATTACTGCAGATTATTTAAATTTTTCAGTATACCAATTTGAAGTAAAATCAGCCTTTTTACATGGTGTGTTAAAGGAGGAAGTATATGTTAATCAGCCTCAAGGTTTTACAGTTAATGGAAAGGAGAAGAAAGTATACAAATTAAAAAAAATATTGTATGGACTAAAACAAGCACCAAGAATATGGTATGGTGAAATAGATACATATTTTCAGCAAAGTGAATTTGTGAGGAGTAAAAATGAGCCAACTCTTTATATAAAAAGAAAAGGTATTGAAATACTCATAGTTTGCATTTATGTTGATGATATGATTTATATGGAGTCTTCAAGTTCTATTATATCAGAATTTAAACAATCTATAATAAGAAGATTTAGATGACAGATCTTGAATTACTTCATTATTTTCTTGGGCTAGAAGTTAAGCAATGTGAAGATAGAATTTTTATTTCACAAGAAAAGTATGCTATAGATTTACTCAAAAGGTTTGGCATGCAAAATTGCAATGAAGCAAAAAAATTTCTATGAATTTGAATGAGAAGTTGTATAAAAAGGATGATATTCCAATGACAAAGCCACATATTTTTAGGAGCTTAGTTGGTGGATTGATTTACTTGACACATACGAGACCAGATATATCTTTTTCTGTTAGAATGATCTCTAGATTTATGCGTGGTCCAACTAAATATTATTTCAGTATTGCAAAGAGGATTTTACGTTATATAGCTGGGACCACTAACTATAGTTTATGGTATTCTAACATAACAAATTTTAAATTATTTGGTTTTAGTGATAGTGATTGGGCAGGTTCATTAGATAATCGGAGAAGCACTTCTAGATATTTTTTTAGCCTCAGATCTAGTGCTATTTCCTGGTATTCAAAGAAACAAGCAATAACAGCATTATCATCAACTGAGGCGGAGCATGTTGCTATTACTTTAGCAACTTGTCAAGTTGTATGGCTAAAAAGATTGCTTGAGGAGATTCATCAAAAGCAAGAAAGTGCAGCCAATGTATTCTACGACAACAAAGCAACAATAGCACTAATTAAAAATCTCATATTTCACGGAAAAACAAAGCATGTGAACATTAAGCATCATTTTATTCGAGAGTTGACTACTGAAGGCATCGTGGATTTGAAATTCTGCAACACAAATAAGCAAGTAGCCGATATTTTGACTAAATCACTTCCATATAAAAAATTTCTTTATTTTAGAACTTCAATGGGAGTGTGCAACTTTGAATCAAGGGGGATGTTGGAAATACTCTGATTCAAAGTTTGTTTATTTAATATTAGTAGATAAATTAATATCTTGTCAAGTCTTTGAGTTAGTTTTATGTGTTTTGTTTTTTAAGAGTGTAGTAAGTGGGTTAAATTAAGATATTTTTTCTTAGTGGTATCTCAATTTAAAAATGGTCTGAACATTTTTTTTAGAGTCTGAGTAATGTCTCTATAAAAAGACATGAATGCTTAATGTTATTTGCTTCTTCCATCTTCTTTGTGCTCTCAGCTATATATATTTTTTCTCTGCATCTATGTTTCTCTATTTTTCACTACAGAAAACAGGAAATTACTTTCTTTAATCTATTTTCTATAGCAAATTATCCAACACAGCTCACCGACCGTCGCGCATAATCTGGAAAAAATATTGTGTTCGGGATTCAGCGCTCAATCTTGACCCGCCACATGGGCGTGCAATGCGGGTCTACCCAGCGAACAAGTAGGGCTGTTATTGATCTGATTTCGAGCGAGCCAATATCGGCTAGAAATTGAATCAATTACATTTTGATCAATTCGAAATCGGCTCGAAGTCGATTGGGTTTGACTTCGAGCCGGCTTGAGTCGATTCCAATCTGCTCGAACTTTTGGCTCATTAGTCGACTCATTTAGATTGACTCGATTTCGATTCGATCTAAAATCGATTTAATTTTCAATCGATTTTCGATCTTCAAGTCATACTAACACCCTTACCAACAAGACCATTGCGAATCAGCCTTGATTTCATCCATCTTATTTCCTTTTTGGCTAAATAAACTATAAAAATATCATTGGTGATATGCATAAATATTTACAATTGGAAGTCAAATAAATTAAAAAAATTAAAAAATAATATATAAATTCTCAAAAAATATATAATTATTATTTAATATATATAGAGAGAATATGAAATAAAATTAATATTTTATTTTAAAAAATATATATTATGTGAAATATAATTAAACTTTAATTTTAGGATTTGAATATGATATCACATTAAAGTTGATATAATTAATCATTAATTTGGAAACACATACATCTTTTAACTAGTTAAAGAAATATCTTATAAACTATGTTTCCAATAATATTATGGTGTATTTACTTCAATGAAATGATTATTTCATTTCATAAATATTTCTTATAGGATACTATTCTCATGTTTAATTTAGTGTAATAACTATTTCATAAAAAAATTTATTCTATAGTTTATAGAATAGTCATTTCTTTACTCCCACTCAAAGAATATTTATTTTTGTGAAATAAAAAAATTATTCTAAAAAAATCATTTTTTATACACAAATATATACATATCTGTACATATATATACATAAGTATACATATATATATATATATATTTATACATATATGCGTAGTATATGTATTCGCATATATTACCTATTCATATACATATATGTATTTATGTACATATTCATGTACGTATGTATAGCATATATATATAAGTATATATGTAAT